>JAJTTV010000007.1:768981-858574 GCA_036971225.1 Arthrobotrys sinensis | reverse complement strand
TTTTTTAATCGGATAGAAGAAATAATCAGATGAAAAACTCGGGCCGAAGGGAGCATATCTGATCTGATCACTCGCACGATATTATCAGATCAGATTATTATCCGGGCCGTTAATTTAAACAAATAAAAAAATAAAATAGAATAAAATAAAGTACAAAAGGGACTAAATTAAAACCGTCCCAACGGTTTCTGGTTTCTCCGCTGCCGCGTCGTCGACCGTTCGTTCGTTCCTCGGGCCTTGCTTAAAGAAGCCGTCTGTGGGAAAAGCATGGTATAGCCAAGGCTGGTCGGCTGTTGGCCGGCATCCGCCCCCAAAGCTGGCCAGGGAGGAATGAAATGTCTCTGTTCGCGCTGACATGTGAACCGCGCTAACAGGAACTAGCTGACTCTGAAAGAACCACGGCAGGTACAGTCCCATAGCATGCAGCAGTTAGCATGTTTGAACGCCGTTTGCTCGTTCATGCCATGTGAAAATAATCAGACCAGAAACTGGAACTGGAACTGCAACTGGAAGTGGTGGACGAATCGGCAGGGCGGCGATTGGCTGGGCCAAATCCTGGTCGGTCGAGGCAGAAGAAAAGAGCCATCACGCGACGATGCGAGGAAGTTATTCCTGTTCCATCTTTCACAAGCCAAATTCATGTCAAAGACCTTCTTCATTCAAAAGTCTGGAGTTTTAAGCAAGTCTGGAGTCCGGAGAAGTTACTTCTTCAGTAGTCGGTCTTAGAAGTTCTTATAGTCGGCGCCCCCGCAAAAGGTTAACTTGCATTCTCTCTTCTTCTTCTTCTCTTCTTCTCTCTCTCAGCCATTCCTTTCTCTCTCTCCTCCAACCTCACCTCTTCATCATCATCGCCATCTCACACTCACCAGAATCATAGATTTCACTCGATTGTAGTATATTCTCATTTCTTCTCCTTCTCACCCATCTAAATAATACACAATGACTGGTCCACGAGTATTAGTCGTCGGAGGTGGCTGTAAGTACTACCTACCTTCCACCTGATTCACCTCGGTAGAAGTTCCTAGCAAGCACGGGCAGAAGCTGACTTTGAGAAAAAGTGTCCGGTCTCAGCGCCGCTCACACCGTCTACCTCGCCGGCGGAAACGTCACTGTCCTCGATAAGCAAGGTATGTTTACTATTCTCTCTTTCAGCTCTTCATATTCTATTCTATGCTCTGCTATGCCCGGCTATGTCATTGTAATTTTTCTCGGAGTCGGCGGGTGGGTGAGATCCTGGTCGCTGCAAAATCCGGGGTTGGTGGCCAAAAATCAACCGAGGTTATGCATCACCAGCTCTACTAGCCTCTAGCCTTAGCTTCTACCTGGGTACCAAAACACCAAGCCGAGATTCAATGACAGCCGCGGATAGATCCAGAATCGAGACGAAAAGAATGGAAAGATGCTAATCGGTTGTAGGATTCTTCGGCGGTAACTCCACAAAGGCCACTTCCGGCATCAACGGCGCCCTCACAAACTCCCAGATCGACCTGGGCATCCAGGACTCCGTAAAGCAGTTCTACGATGATACCATCAAGTCTGCCCGAGACAAGGCCCGTCCAGACCTCATCAAGGTCCTCACACACAAGTCCGCCTCTGCCATCGAATGGCTCCAGGAGGTCTTCAAGCTCGATCTTACCCTCGTCTCCCGTCTCGGTGGCCACTCCCAGCCCCGTACCCACCGTGGTCATGACGCCAAGTTCCCCGGTATGGCCATCACCTATGCTCTCATGCAGCGTCTCGAGACTCTTGCCGAGGAGGAGCCTACCCGTGTCACCATCCTCAAGAAGGCCAAGGTTACCAAGCTGAATAAGACCGGTAACAAGATCACTGGCCTCGACTACGAAGTCGATGGCAAGACCTCTACTCTCGATGGTATCGTCGTCCTTGCTACTGGTGGTTACGCCGCCGACTTCTTCAGCGAGGACTCCCTCCTGAAGCAATTCAAGCCAGAGGTCCTCAATCTCTCCTCCACAAACGGCACCCACGCCACCGGTGACGGTCTCAAGATGGTCCGCGCCATCGGCGGAAACGCCATTGATATGGAGAAGGTCCAGGTCCACCCCACAGGTCTCGTCGACCCCAAGGACCCCAAGAACAAATGGAAGTTCTTGGCCGCCGAAGCTCTCCGTGGTGAAGGTGGTATCCTCCTCAACGCCGACGGAAACCGTTTCTGCGACGAGCTCGGCCACCGAGACTACGTCTCCGGCGAGATGTTCAAGACCAAGTTCCCCATCCGTTTGGTCCTCAACTCCAAGGCTTCCAAGGTCCTCGACTTCCACACCCGCCACTACTCCGGCCGTGGCCTCATGAAGAAGATGACCGGTGCTGAACTCGCCAAGGAAATCGGCTGCGGTGACGCTCACCTCCAGAAGACCTTCCAGGAGTACACCGCCATCGCAGAGGGTAAGAAGAAGGACCCATGGGGCAAGCGATTCTTCCACAACACTCCCTTCGACATCAACGACGAATACTTCTACGTCGCCCTCATGGAACCAGTTGTCCACTTCACCATGGGTGGTATCGAAATCAACGATCAAGCTCAAGTCCTAAACGCCGAAGGCAAGCCCTTCGAAGGCCTCTTCGCCTGCGGTGAAGTCGCTGGAGGTGTCCACGGTGCCAACCGTCTCGGTGGATCCAGTTTGTTGGGTTGCGTCGTCTACGGCCGTGTCGCCGGTGACTCTGCTACCAAGCACCTGCTACAAACCGTCCTCAGCGGTGCAGGACCAAGCTCTGCAGCCCAGAGACTGGGACAGATCTCGTTACACTTGGACCCCAGCAATCCCGGCCGCTTGGTCGTCGATTGGTCTTCCAACGGCGCCGTTCCAGCCCCAGTAGCCCAGGCTACCACTACATCTACATCAGAGTCAGTAACTGAAGCTACCACCACTACAACTGCCCCTGCAAAGCCTGACCCGAAGAAATTCTCCATCCCAGATAAAGAATTTACTATGGAAGAGGTAGCGAAGCATAATAAGAAGGATGACGTCTGGGTTGTCGTTAAGGGAGTAGTCATGGATTTGACTGGATTCCTTGAAGACCACCCTGGCGGTGCAAACGCTATCCTTAACTTCTGCGGAAGGGATGCCACAGAGGAGTTCGAGATGTTGCATGATGACGAAGTTATCCCGAAGTATGCGCCCTCGACTGTCATTGGACGGGTTAAGGGGCAGAAGGTTACGCTTGAGTTGTAAAGTGAAAAAAAGGGGATGGAGGTGTCTTTTTAAAGTTGGTAATGGATGTGGAGTTCTTTTGATATCCTCTTTTTTTTTTGCTTCGATTCAAGCTTCCTATGCTGCTTTTCTCTGTGGTTACATATATATTTTATCTCTTTTTAGTGGGCGAGCAAAATGTATTATATTTTATTTATATATAAAGATGAATACAGTGGGTTCGAAGCCTGGATATTACCAATCACTTTTTTTCGCCTTCCATGTGTAGGAACTTCAGATGAAAGCAAGTTCTAGATTCGATAACGAGACATAGTGCAGTTGAATTTGATGGTGGATGGGTGGATGGTGAAGATGTGGTGTGATCATGCCAATTTACCACTTTCATCACAACTCGCTTTTGAGCGTCGCTATTCTCTTCTTGAAGAGGGAGTGAAAGAAAGCCACAAGGCATAATAGCGTTCGCTATAGTTTAATGGGCGGGTACATATCTCCCACCTCCTCAATATCACCTGCAAGTGGTGCTTTCTCAATTTTATTTCGATGCCGTAATATAATTTCACTTGTATGTTGTTTTTGCTAAAGCGGTCCTCGCCGGGTTGTGCGCTGCGCACGCGCACATTGCAGTTCGGGGTATGTAAGAGTGGTACTATCACGACGTCACCAAAACCAGGCTGGGAAATTTCATTGAGGTTATAAGAATGTGGGTTTGATTTACTCTTGGGATGGTATCGGCAATTCTACTCCCCTGGAGGCCAGACCAAATTTACCTTTTTTATGGTTTCGAAGCTAGCATCGGGCAGTAACAGGCTTGTATCAAGATGCCTCGCTTCACCAAACCTTGCATCCTTCTCTTCACGCTCTTAACATCAATCCCCCAAATCCACTCCCAATCCGTCAAATTCGCCACAACAACCGACTTCTTCATCTCCATCAAACCCTGCGGCCGCTGTTGTTTCGAACGCTGGGACGTCGGAATCTGTCGTCCCTTCAACACTATCCCCGGTCCCGAAGGTTGTACCGTAAACTCCTGCCTCTGTAATGATCAAAATATAAAGGCAGCAGCAACAAGTCATTTGAATAGTTGTGTGGATGTTAGCTGTGATGGCGATGTTGGGGTTGTGCAGAATGCGGTTAGTTATTTTGATGCTTATTGTAGTAGGTATTTGGAAGGGGAAGCGGGGGTGATTATTACTAGTGGTGGTGAGACGGGGAGTATGACTGTGCCCGGGAGGACGACGGATGGGCCGGTGGAGAGTACGACTATGGAGACTAGTACGACGGCGGAGGAGACTAGTACTGATGAGACTAGTACAGCTGAGGAAACGAGTACGACTGAAGAGTCGAGTACAACTGAGGATTCTAGTACGAGGGAGGATTCCAGTAAGTCCCCTTTTATAAATATTTTATATACAGATACTAATCCATATCACTACCTCATCTAGCCACAATAACCTCCTCCCCAAGCCCCTCCCCCACCACTCGCTTCCCAATAACAACAACCTATTCCCCATCCCCGTCTCCAAACCCTCCATCACCACCAGACGATACAGGATTATCAGTTTCCATAAAAATAGGGTTGGGAGTAGGATTCGGCATAGGAGTACCCACCATCGCAGTAACGATTTATTTATGCTGTAGATTTGGATTATTTGGGAGGTTTAATATAGCAGGACGAATAAGGAGGAGGAGGATGAAGAGGAGAAAAGAGGAGAGGTCGCCGGAGCAGATTGATGGGGACTTTATTGAGCCTATTCAGGGGGATTATATTGATTAATATTAAGTAAAGTTCTGGTTTTGGGTTATGGTTAATATCATGCTTGGGAATGATCGTTCTGGCAATGTTTAATAGGTAATTTTAATACTTGCGATTAGAATTTGCGACGGGTGTATAGGGATCTGATGGGACTCATGATATAGCATTTTGGATTTGGATTTTCTTTGTAGTTAAGAATTTAGTATATTTAAAGTAATAACGGGCAGGTAAGTGGTGCTATATCGAATAACGAAGTCCAGTTCGAGAGAGTCTTGTAGCCAGAATGCTGGTAGTTCGAGACAGGAATCAAAATGCAACAGAGACATGTGTTGCCATCAGTTATTGCGCTTTTATGTTCTTTCATGTATACAGCATTTCTTACTTACCCTTTTCTTCGCGCTCTTTTCCCCCTAATCATAATAATTATCTCTTGAGAATCCCATAAATTTTAAATTCACAGAATTTATTCCCAATATCCAATATATGAGGTTTTACTTGGTTGTGGATGAGGCTCTGCAGCAAGCTAAGAAACCGAGGCTCCAAGAAACGAGCTAAGTATCGCGTAAACTCGCCGTCAACGCTTCCAAACCTCACATCACTCTCCCACCACCCACCCACCACCCACCACTACCATCGCCATCCTCCCCCGGCTTCCTCACCAAATACCACCACAATGAACGCCGAAGAACGAGACCTCCTCCTTAACCCCATCGTCCCCGAAAACCTCGTCGCAAACTCCAAGGTACATACATAACCACCCCAATCATCCCACCCACATCACTAACCCCCATCCAACCAACCATAGACAATCTCCGACCTCCACTCTCTCTCCTCCTCCCTCCTCGGCATCGCCGCCGGAATTCTAGGTCTAGAATCCTACTCCGGCTTCCTATTCTACCTCCTCGGCACATTATTCGTCAGCACGCTCATCGTAACGTTTGTGATGGGTGGGAAACCAGAGGTTTACAGCCGTGGCGGGTGGAAGGATGTTATTGCTGCGGATGTGACGGGTGGGGTTATGGGGTTTGTGCTTACTTGGACGTTGTTTTTTGGGTTGGTTAGGGTGTAGCTTTGTTGTTATGATATAGCTGTTACTGTGGGTATTGGGGGGACTGAAGACGGGCGTTTAAAGGCGCTTTTTTTGGTATCGATTAGCTCTGGCTCTGTGGCGGCTGGTTGGAGCGAATTCTGGGGTGGGTGTATATAATATAAGTCTATGGCACTACAATTCACGATCCCATTTTACACCAAGATGACTGTCATCGTTGACACGCTACGAGTCGACTGCTTAAAAACGCCGAAAGATACTTCTATAATTCCCCGAACTTTTTACTAATAATACATATCACCATATCATACACCACTATCGTATTACACATACGTTACCTACGCCACAGTAATAAAAGCCCTCTTCTTCCCCCCCTTCTCCTTCTCCCCCTTTTCAAACTCTTCAACATCTAGATAACCCGCGGTCTTTTCACTTCCAACTTTCTCTTTAATATACCTAACCCCCGCCAAATTAAACCCCATCTCATCCTTCTGCCTCCTCAATCCATCCTTCAACGCTTTTCTAATCCCCTCTAATAACCCTCTAGTCTTCTTACTAGCAACCACACTCTCATGATGTGTTTTTAGTAGGAAGAATAAAATCCTACAAGTCAACGGCATGTTCCACTCCCTCTTCGCCCAGATCTCTAGTATTCGAAAGAAGTCTACGACTTTATCGAATGGAAGAACTAATAGCGCGTCTTGAAGATGAGATGCCTGTACCTTTTGCACAGTATCAAGAACATATTTTTCAGCCGAAATATCATCAAAGGCGCGGAATATTATGTTTCTTTCCGGTTTTGGAAATTTCGCTGTCGGGTTTGCGGCTTTATCGGCTTCGTAGGAAGCAAGGAGGTCGAGATCTGCGATTGCTAGGTCTAAGGCTTCGATTATACGTTCGCCGTCCATGAGGGTTTCCATTGTTTGTTTCCCCGCGCGTGAGGATTCTGGTTCTTCGCCGTTGCCGTCGGTTAGGGTGGTTTCTTGGAGGGATTGGGTTAGGTTTGATTCGTAGAGTTCTTCTAATTCCTTTTCGCGTTCTTCTTCCAGGAAGATCTGTCATAATTTCGTTAGCTTTTTTATACTAGTTTTTTAGTTAGTTGTAGTAGCATAAGAAGGGGCCTTACCTGATCATCGGTCTCCTCCCAGATTCTAATACTCCTATCATGTCCTGCACTAACCACAATCTGCTCTCCTCTCCCTTTACTAACCGCCAACGCCCATACCTCGCCAAAATGGCCTTCCATCTTCATTATATTCTCGAATTTATCCCCATCCCAGTACTTCAACATCCTATCCTTACTCGCCGAGAAGAAATTATGCCCGTTCTTCTCGAACCCTACGGCCATTACGCTGTCCGTGTGTGCAAAGAATGATTTATGACAATCTCCGAAGTCTAACCCCCACAATCTTACATTCTTGTCAGCTGATGAGGTTGCGATGAGCTTTGAGTCCGATGATATATCCATTGATAACACGGGGAGTTTGTGGCCGTAGAGGTTGTGTAGGAGTTTTAGACTGTCCGTGAAAAACACTTTGACAGTGTTATCGAGTAATGAAACGGCGAGGAGTTGGCCGTTCGGTGTGAATTTTAATGATAAGATGTCATCGTTGAGTTTTAAGGTTCTATTGTGGACCAGACGGAGTTTGGGGGTGGTTCGGGTGGTGCCGAGGACTTCTTCTTGGACTATTTCGAATTTCCAGAATTTGGCAGATTTATCTGCACTTCCGGTGACCACGCTGCGGCCGTCAGGGTGGACGTGGAGGGACCAGATTTCTTTCTCGTGGGCTTGGACAGTTTCGATGATAGTTGCTGAGGCGAGGTCGAAGAGTTCTAGATCGCCGGATTTATTGCCTACTACGACTATTTTGTCACCCGGGAGAAAAGCACAGCAGAGGGCGTAGCCGCATTCGAAAGTTCTCACGCAGCTTCCTGTGCGTATATTCCAAATTTTTAAGGAACCATTAGAAGCGGATGCGAGGAGGGAGTCGTCAGAGCTTAATGATAAGGCGCGGACGTCGGTGCGGTGGCCTGGAAGTTCTATGGAGTAGAGTTTCGTGTATTCGGATATCTGGGCGTCCTTTTGGGCTTTGTCCTTGGATTTTTCTTTGGTGGATGGGATGTCGTAGAGTTCGAGGAGGTTGTTGGTGGTTGAGACTAGCAGTTGGAGGGATTTTGAGGATTTACCGCTGCTGCTGCTGGGGTGGGCCCAATGGACTGAGCGGGCCTTTCCAGGTGTTCTGACGAGGGTATGTTGGACGAAGACGTCTGCTACGTCGAGTTTTACATCCTGGTCCTCGTCCATTTCCACGTCTTCAGCACCGGTGTCGTCTTTGCCTTTACCCCTCTTTCGCTTCTTTTTCCTGCTGATAACCTTCTGGATTTCCTTCTCATTTCGGACTTTGAAGATTTCGACAGACTTATCGGAACCGTGGGCGGCGAAGAAGCGGCCGTTCGGGTGCCAGGCGATGGAGTACGGTCGTTCCCTGCTGTTCCTGTGTACCACGCCTTGCTCTGCGATTCTGGTTACGTCTTCGCCTGCTCCAGCAGTAGCAATTATCCGTCGTTCAATAGTCCATACTTTCATTTCTCCATCGTTGCCAGCGGTTATAGCTCCCTCTTCGTCGGCAGTGATTCCTAACGCCCAGCATTCCCCAGTATGTGCAACGTGGGTTTCCACACAGTGCTGACTGGACAGATCCCACACTTTTATCAACGTATCCTTCGCCGTAGAGATAAGATATCCGTTCTCAATCGTAGCCTGTGGTACCAGATCGTCTGGGAAGTCGTCGGCTTTGAAATGTAAGAACTCCAGGCCGGTGATTTGGTCTTTATGACCCTTGAGTTTGAAGATTCCTACTTCAGCGATTAAATCCCAGATGATGATATCTGTGTCGCGCGAACCGCTTGCGAGACGAGTTCCCGATGCATCGAAGCAGAGGGTTGTGATGCCGGATTTGTGACCGTTGAAGGTGACTATTATGGTAGAAGTTTTGGAGTCCCAGAGGCGTATTGTGCCGTCTGCGTGGCTTTTGTTTAGCATTAGCTGCTGTTGAAGATGTATCTACCTTTTTTTTTTTTAACTTTCAGAGAGTGGTTGAATTGAATACGCACCCAACAGCGAAGACGTCCTCGTCGGTTCGACTTTGTTTGAGACAAGTAACCTCGGATTTGCAATTCTTATCCCGCCATCGTGAGAGTAATTCGCCCTTTTTGACGTCCCATGTTAAGACTTCTTCGTTCGCTGGGACTATCGCCAGACCGGCGCTGGTTCGAGAAGCATTATTGTTTGATGAAGGGTTGGAATCTGCTGTCCAGATGATGTTTGAAGATGCAGAGGTGATTACGCCGAAGGATCGCGATTGGGCGAAGCGGGCGTAGGATTTGACCATTTTATTCCATCGACTGTATTTTTTTCTATTTCGTAGATGCTATAAATGTTGAAGTTTGAAGAAACAATTGAAGTTTTGCGACTTTCTTGGAAAATGCGACAGGGAATTTTTGGTGGTTCGGAGTTTGCTAAGCTCCGATGCTGAGATGTGCGTTGACCACAGCGTAGATGTCGGCACCAACATGTGTGGGGCCCATACTACGTACTCCAGACAGCTACAACAGCTACACCAAGCTATAGTTACCGTCAGCAAGCCCGGCCAATAACCAAGAGCTTCATCAACAACCACCCGTCTACACCAAAAACAAGGTCGCGATGTTGCTCCTCGAATCCCACAATCTTCTAATCCACCAGATCCTCACCGAGAGGTTCAACAGGTACCTTCCTCTCTATCACTTCCTCCAATTGAGGTTCGGGACCGTAGCTAACAAGAGTATCACGGATGTAGCCCCACCCCGGCTTCAATCGATCAAGTCATCCCGGACTTTGACGGCGTCATATACCACATTTCTACCCCGGAGACCAAAACCAAGATCCTGGTGTCCTTGTCGATAAAATGCTATAACGATCTGATCCGCTACGGCGCACAGGAGGTGCTTCAACGGGAGTACGGCAGCTACATTGTCGAACCGGAGTCCGGATATGACTTTTCGCTGCTGCTGGATTTGGACGCCTTACCTGAGGAGCAGGGTACTTTTCCCATATTTCCATACGATTTACATCAGTAGTGAATTGCAAGTTAACGGCAAATTTGGGAATATGTAGAACAAAAAGACGACCTCATCCGCCGCGTCTCCCTCCTAAAACGCAACGCCATGGCCGCTCCCTTCGAACGCGCCTTCGACACCCACTACACCCTCTCCGCCGAATCCTCAAAATTCACCTCCGAATCCGCTCCATCCTCCTCAGACTCCGAAGTAATGGCAATCCACTACCGCGACGAAGAAGCAATCTACATCAAACCATCCCACGACCGTGTAACCGTCATCTTCTCCACCGTCTTCCGTGAAGAAACAGATAGAATCTTTGGAAAAGTCTTTTTGCAGGAATTCGTGGATGCCAGACGTAGAGCTATTCAGAATGCTCCCCAGGTGTTGTATAGGACTGATCCACCTTTGGAGATTAGAGGGTTGAAAGGGGTTGTTGATACGGGAGCTGGTGACGTCGGATATGTTACTTTTGTGCTGTTTCCTAGGCATTTGAGGCCTGAGAAGAGGGATGAGTCTATCAGTTATATTCAAACTTTTAGGGATTATTTCCATTATCATATTAAGGCTGCCAAGGTAAGATACCCCGCTTTTTGATTGTTTCTCTCCAAGGTTTATATGGGAAATCTTGGCTAATTGTTGATAATTATTAGGCATACATGCACTCGAGGATGAGGAAGAGAGTCAGCGATTTCCAGAAGTACTTGAACAGAGCTAAGCCGGAGAACGCGGATAAGGAGAGGAAGACGGCTAGTGGTCGGTCGTTTAGAGTGCAGAGCTAGACGGCATCGACGGGTGTATGGTACCTCCTATTATTTTTTTGCGTAGATGACGGTTTGGCATAGCGAGATACACTCTGAGCAATTGATCAGTGTCCACACATTTTTGGTATTTCCAAGTACCAGTGTCTACGTATACGGTGAGATGGTTCGGAAGGTTAAAAGAGGGTATATGGTCCCAAGGGCGGAAACGAGGCTAATAAGCCGTTTCTCGTCTCTCTGAGGCTCAAATATATAGAAGTGAATTATCTAAAAGACGTCCTCAGGAAACTACACCATAAATTAAAGGTGTATAATGTTTTCCATCGACAAAGAAGAGAAAAATTATAACAGAAAAAAAGACACAAAAACGGCCTCGAATCTAGATGCTCAAAGGCACCTGGTAGAAATTCGAGGGTTGAAAAAAAAAGAACGAAAGAAAGAACGAAGGAAAGGAAGTAACAATCCTCAACAGGCAACAACAGGCAACAATAGTCTATCCGATCGATCGCTTTGACTCCATCCCATCTAAATTTCCCAAAACAAGCAAATACCACAACTTTCAAACAAGAAAAGCTATGTTCCTCGCAAGCTATGCATCCGCTATACATGTACCATCTCGCTCCAAAGCTAAATCAAGAAGAAGAAAAGAAGAAAAACAACGAAACAAACAAAATTCAAAGTGGGAAGGGAGGTCCAGTCAATGGATCTCGGTAATCTATAAAATCAAATTTGCAAAAGCAATGGGAATGCATTGGCTAGTTTCAACGAGACCAACGTACACTGGTCTCGTAAACCAACCTCGACGAAGCACTTTCATTTCGTTTGAGTTTGCGCTAACAGATGTCTAAATATCTAGACAAAGCGCAGGCCTAGTCTAGATACCGACTAATCGTCGTACAGCACGAACTCGAAAGACCGGAGGTACCTACCAATATAGAGTTAGCATTCGTCTTCGAAAATCTAAGTGATCATAACATACCTCTCAAGGTGTATCGGCAAATTAAACCCCTCGATCATACTGGCCTTCTTCAGCGCTTCAACCGCCGTTCTAAAATATATCTGCGCTTCAGAACTAACCGTTACATTCCCCAAACTCATGTTCGCTTCCGCTTGCTGATTCACGTCCCAAATTACATTAGCACCCACCCACCTTAATCTTTAGAGAGATATAAAACTTACGAAAACATAAACGCTTCCATCGACTCCACCACCTTCTTCCATACTATCTACCGCTCTGGCCAGAAATTCCACAGCGGGGAATAAACAAGTCCTGGCATCTACGTATACCCCTTCCTGGCGTTTTCGATCCTGTTCGGCGGTATCACGGTCTTCGTCGGCGGAAGTCCAATCGTTATTCGTGAAAGGGAATGAACCGCCAGAGGACGAAGAGTTGGAGCCATCTTCGGAGATTTTGCTGAGATATTGTTGGGCTTTAAGGAGCCAAAGGCGGCCGAGGAGGGTTAGAGATGGGTAGTGGGTTGGGTTCGCTGAGATTAGTTAGTTAGTATGAGGTGAGAGTAGATGACAGCATAGAAAAAAAATGTGAAACGAAACAAAGTAAAATTCAGGAATCATGGTCGTATTTCGAAATTTCGTAAGTATGAGCTTCCACCTTCGCTCACGTTGAGTGAACAGCGAAGGAGAGAACGATTGGCTCTGCATTGACCAAGGCTTTGTCGCATTGCATCTCATATCATATCTGATACAATGCTATAGCTTATCGTCGCATTGCATTTTTTTCCCACCATCGCCGGGTGGCGACAATGCACCCTGATCCCGACTTGCGCCTGCATGAAGAACCTCGTACCCGCTCTCGCCGACATTTCAAAAAATGCAACAGTGCATTGCGTTGTCTTAGCCGTATTTGTCATACCCGATGAGGCTCCATGCAAGTCGGCCAGGCCGGACTGTCACATGTACAAGGGGGATTACGAAATCCCGCCTGTTTTCCAGGCCATACGATGTGTCAGTCCGTGCTCCGTCAGTACCAACGGGGATGGAAAGAAAAAAAACCTTCCGACCGAGAAACAAAAAAATGACGAAGTGAATCACGAGAGGCTCGAGCCTGTGCTTCCAGGCCTTCCCGGATTGCCAAATATAAACGTCCGACAAATGCCGTTGGACAAGCAGGGGGTTGTAAAATGACACAAGGTCAACACCACCACTACGACCACAGCCAAGATGGAAAGAAATACCGAAAGAAAGATATCGAAAGATATCACAAAGGGATTTGAAATGATTGGTAAAAAACAAAAAAAACAAGGATAAGACTCACCTTCAACAAGTCCTCCTAATCCCCTTTCAACCCACCCAGCCAACCTTCTATCCCCACCTGTATCAACATCCCAATATGCCACTTCCAATATCTCTTCGCAAAACCTTATTCTCTCAGCGATGACCATGTAATCTCCATCATCTCCACTGTTAAACAAGTACCTCACCTCCTCCCGTCTTAGGATCTCATATACCTGCGGAAGAACAGCACGGTAAGTTCCCATCGATGGAGACTGCGACAGTAAATGTTTTAGAGTGTAGATGTCCTCGTGGCAGAGGGAGAGTCTGAAAAGCGTTGTTGGGGAAAACATCACGGGCGGCTGAACGAATGGAGAAGGGGTTTCTGGGGAATTTGGAAGGGGAGGGTCAATAATATCAACTGGAGATCGGGAACAGCGTTCTGGGGCACGCGGCGTCGTCGATGTGCCCGTAGCAGGTTCGATGGGCGTTGTAGGATAGTTTGTAGGAACTGGGGTTATTTCGTCGTCTGTTAATACCTCTGAAGGCGGGTTTGCGACTGGAGGGTCTGTAGACGGTTCTTCAACTTCGTGGACACTGTCTACGTCTGAATCGATGAGAAGAGCGGATTGGCGTCTTTGCAAGATTGAGCAACAAAATATAGATTTTATTGCTGATGATATATTACCGTCTGGCGTGGGCATTTATCACCTCTCTGGCGGTTGGATATATATACTGCCTTTGGAGATCGTATCCAGCTTTAAAGCTTTAAAGCTTTGAATTTTAAGAAATTTAAGTGTTTCGGAAAGCCTCGAACGGGCCGAATGAAACCGAAATATTTGGAATCTGATGCGAAACAAGGAATTTAATATTTGCCCGATAAAGCCTTTGATATCGATGTGTCGATGATTATTAAACTTGAAAATTCGGTGAGACCCGACGACGGGTACTTTATTGTCTGAGAATGCGGGAATATACGTAGTCGAAATATGAAGTTCCTTTGATCCGGGGAAGGTGGACGTCGTTGATATAGATGATTGTCGTGATATATCAAAACTATTAGGATTTTAGCTTCGTCCCGTGAGGGAATCGCTGGTCCCGTGTTGAAAACTACCTTCTCGGCCGGAAAAATTATAATTTGCCCAAAAGCTGGATATACTTCGTGGCCAAGACTTACAAGACTGAAGTCTAGATTCTGGGCTGGAATAGTTGTCTCCACTGTTCGCCGTGATGTTTTGTCGAAACCCAAGATTTTGTGGTGTGCTTATAGAATGAATAAGTGGCATGATCTACTATAGGATTCCATGGATTGCGATACTAACCGATTACCGTTTAGTTTGAATAGCGAAGGAGGCGAAAAGTTATGATGTTTATATAATTTTTTCTGGAAGCCTAAAGATGATACCGACGATCGATCACAACGTTAATGTCAAACGTTGGGATCCCGCTGTGCGATAGCACGCTATAGCGACGTACTCTTTAAGTCCTATCGGGAAACATTCCGGGGTTTTAGCAAACACCATTTCCAAGATATTGGGTGCACGGTTGTATCAAAGGACCCTAGGGGGGGGTAACCTACCTATCGGCTAAAGGGAGGTTTGTGTAATCTCACTATACACTCCATACAAAAGCTTTGTCAGATTATCTTTGCCCCCCATATCATGCAAGGACAGTCAAAGCTAAGGGAGGGGGGGTCATGCCCCTAGTGACAGGCCCAAAAGGGTCCATCTGCATACAGCAAATGGCAGAACTGAGACAGAGGCTTCCGGTTGAAGAAGTATGTCCGTATGGTTGGGAGACGTTTCTGCTGTACCCACCTAATGAGACGGTGCCCGTTGAAGCGGCTCCTAGGATTTGATGAAATTGCGGGAGCGGGAAGAAGGTGGTCTCGTATCGTTTAGAGTTGCAGGTTCCCGAATACCTGGGTCCCTTGACGACCCTCTTGGGGTTTCTTTTGGGGATAATGAGGGTGGAGTGGTTGTGCGTGATGGGTGATAATGGAGCCTAGCGAGACGAGGTGGAGGGTGGGTTATATGGTCCGAGATACGCAAGGGGGGGTATAGGATTGATGAACGACTGGCAGTAGCCGCCAGGTAGAAGAAACGTACGTCTCTTCTAGAAAACCCGGTTTGATGGGATATTCCAGCAAAGCGGAAAGGATTCCAAGATCCAAGTTGCGAAAATACTGGGGACGAATCAGGCCGGACAACGAGCCTGCTTCAACAAAAGACTTCAGCCAGACGATTACTCCTGTCCGTCCTTGAATGCGATGGTATCACCCGATACCCTGAGAATATTCCTATACTCCGTAAAAGCTCCCTAACCAATAAAACATCAGAAACGCATAAGTATCACCAGAACTCAACTTATAAGCAAAACGCTCAATCGATTATATGTCACAGGTAAACCGCAGGTCACGAGGGTGCATACTTCTGAAATAGCAAACGATTCCGAAAGTAACGGTCTGAGCCGCTTGGTAAGAGCCCTGAAAAATGACTGTATTTGGTTTAGTGAAACGTGTGATATTGATTCTCCTTCATGCACAAGACTACTGCCGACCCGTCATGATCGTGCTATCCATGCGTCTGCAAGTTACCTATTCTGTAAAATCTGGAAATGGGGAAATATGCTTGAAGAGCTCGGTGAGTGGTTCGTTTGTTATAATTTGCATATGCAGGTCTCAGTAGGAATGGGTGGGAAGATGAGGAGTCTAAATGGCTCCTGCTGGAGCCAGTGCCTGTGTATGCATGGGATATGTACTGAAGTACCTTCAGGTCATGTTGACAAGACATACACTAGTATGTAGACGACTCCTATCTTAGAACCAAGCTAGTGGGAACTCGTCCTCGGTACAGGAGAATACATAAACCTAGCTAGCAAAAAGATTGCCAAATAGGAGCCCCCCAACAATCCAAATTTGGCGGGGACGAAACGGGCTTGGGCATTTTTTCAACTGATCTTTTCTTGTCACTTGCTGACTCCCAACCAACTCTTGCGTGTCCCGTGTATCCCCTCGTCGACGTATTCCTTCCGTCGCTTGCCTTTTGAAATTTGGGTATCGTGACTCTCGAACCAATAAGGTGGGAAAGACAGGGTACCCACGAGGAACGACGGCTAGAAACCAGAAGAGCCTCGAAAGGAGGCTAGGTACTTGACACAAAGACATACTAAGCCCGCCGCCCACCTTCGGCCGGCACAAAGCGAGAGTCGGGTCTAGCTGGGGAAGGGGGTTTAAGATTTGGAAATCCTTGGTACCACTAGCTTAGTTTAGTCTGGGGGGTGGCGAAAGGGATTGAAGGGGTGTAATACCCAAGCTCCAACAGATGAGTCGATAGGCTCAGGATGTGCATATGTCTTGGAGGGCCTGTAGGGTATATCGGGGCAGTGGGGTGGGAGAAAGAAGAAAACAGGTGTGGGGAGGCTGAAACCAATAGAAGCTTGTTGGCTGTGCCTGAGAAGTATGGGATGCAGCACGCATGCATGAGGAAATTTTTACTGCCGGGTAGCTAGTTGAGCGATATACGGCCTCTTACCTACTAGTGTGGGGGATCGATGGGAACTGAGAAATGTTCCCGAAGTCGGTTCGAAACTGCGAAACGACAGAAGGACAAGTGGGGACCTTCAACGGTTGGACGGATCGATGATGGTGGTATCAATAGACGTTTGCTTTGGTCGATGTTGCATATGCACTACCCAGGAGCCTGGCTTGCGGAAACATAGATTATTGGATCTGGCAGGGTCGACGGTTGCACAACGTAATTAAACCCATCTCGGGCTGCCTAGCTAACTAATATACTTCAACTCTCGATGGCTTTTGGTTCTTCAAAAATATCAGCCTTCTGATATTGGCTCTGACGTCGATGGTCTAGTGCGCACTAAAGACGGATGTACCTATAGGCGTATCCAGGATACGTATACGCCGTACGTTATTTCTGGGGCCCCAAAGGCATCAGATGTTTCACTATAGTAGGGGACATGATAAGATGGAACCCGCTGGACGACATAAACACCCCGTCAAGGACACCGGATGGGGCAGCCCTGCCGGACTGTCCGATGTGCCTGGGGTATGAGTGGTCAGGCTTCGTTGGGGAGACCTTCAGAGCTCGAGGGTGGATTATTAAAAATTCAGGTGACGGATATAGTGTGATTACAAATTGGAGGGAGGATCCTAGAAGAGATAACAATAGGCATGTAAATTGGCTCTCCATTTCCACGGGCTTGGCCATTAAATTGTCAGTGGCAGTGGGCTTACAACTTGGAGGCAAAAATAATTGCCCAGGTCGTCATCAGGATGGCCTGCGGCAGAATAACTAGGTAGTAAGCACTGGCAATATGGGTTTTTAAGAAAGCGGGTTGCGTGTTGGAATTTGTTAGGCCGGCCACATACAGTCGGCTAACGGTTTCACTTTCGTACGTATGAACTGTCCGGCGCAGCCAACGTCCCGAAACCGTGACCTGCGGACTTTTGAGGATTTAGTGCTCATAAGGCGAACTCGAAATACTTCGTATATCTACTAAATACCATGATCGGAAGCATCTCTTTTCGGTATGACTCCTTACCAAGGTACGTTGCAAAATATTGACATGTGTCCTTGAAAAGCAAAGATATCGATGGCTATGCAATCCATCCCCATGCTCATTCTGCAGTCTGCAAGGTCAGGATATGCACTTATCTGCAAAATGGCACTGCAATAAAGCGACGCAGGAGGGAGGGAGGCATCACCAGGTGACCGGTACCGGTAGCGACCAGGCCGACGCCTTCGAGCTAGTTCTGCTCTGCAAGTCTAATGGGCGAACGGCCGGAGCAGAGGCAAGGGTCAGCTTACATACGCCCCACAGCTTGAAATACCAAATCGAACCATCGACGGCATACCATTTGCAGCTTTACAAACTGTTGAAACAAAATGTTTCCCTGGGGTGTTTACTAATGAGTGTGGCATTGTATTCCTAACATTAAAGTAGGATCGATTTGTCACTTCAGCAGTTAACTGCAGTTACAGAGTTGACCTGGGAAGGTATTCGAAAGGGCAAAAAATGATAGTAAGCGCTCCAACTCAATATCTCGAACATGGGATGTATCTCATTCGCATCTACCGAAAGATCCGTCTTAATCCTTTTTACTGCTTACTTAGACCGACAATGGTCGAATGTCAATAGCCACCGGCAAGTTCCAAGAATAGGTACCTGGACTCGACGCCACGCCTTGGTATCTACATCTTTACAGAGCGCTGATATAAGAGAGAATAGTTGCTCTAACATTGACATCGCTCTCGCCGACTATATCATGCTCTGAAAAATTTAGGGTTCATGGACGGTCTAGATTTGCGGTACCGAGGGTTCCGAATATTCAACCTCATGACTCTGAAGCGGGATATCACGGATCTCGAGAAAGGAGCGAATGCAGACCGATGACCGACATTCCGTTCACCGACTACCATTCGGCCTTGGCGGCGATACCCAGGCTAACTGCGTGATTGTCGTCACATACACTCCTCAGTATTTTATGCTCGCACCAAAAGATGACACTTGCGAATCCGCGAAACTCCTCGAACTCAAAAAATAAAACAGAGTTATAGGCAACAAGCACGATCGGGCAGAGTTTCTTTTTGCCACACAAGGCTTCTTTGGCATTCCACGAAGGCTTCGATGCATGATGGGGCCTGCAGGTGCCCAACCCTGTGTTTGTTTGTCCGTCGTACAATGCATGTCGGTCGGCAGCACTCCCCGAATTCGAATGTCGTCACAAACGATGCGATGAGCTAGCTAGAGCTTGCGCTCGGTTTGCGCCAGGCGGACTTCGTCAGCGGACTTTAGTTGCTGAGCTATATAGCATCCGTCGGGACACGGAAGTCATCGGACACCGAATTAACGAGTCAATTCAATGAGAAGGGAATATGTACATCGCTAAATCGGACGGTTCCGATAATAGATATCCAAGACACTTCGAGGGCGCAATTATATTGGACCTTTGATATCGTGAAGACGTCAGCTCTGTGGTTGAGGAAAATATCGACGGCGAGAATGCCTCAAGAAGGAATTGGGCCCGACGGAGGGTTCGTTGCACCGCAGGCGTCAGCTTAAGCGAGCACCGGCGACTATGTTGCAGCGACGTCGACAAAGGCGACCACAAAAACGTATTTTAAGACAGTCTTAAAGGGGGGTGGACGAGGCTCATCGCATCTTATTTCTATCAGGCAGGAAGGCATCATCGAGTTCATGTTCGTTCATTCATGATCATTCTTTCTGTCTCTTGCTGATGGTGCAAAGCCTCTCCGCCTTGGAGCCTCAGGATTTCCACAACAAACAACAACCAATCATTCGAACTTGTAACTGCCGGGGCGTCGGTTCTAGAGCGAGATTGGAACGACGGTACTCGGTTGGGGCCCTCGCATGTGCGGCCAACTTTTTTGTTATAGAAGGTCATATACAACATATATTGATATGTGGCCCGAATATAGTAGGTGTGAGTGGTCCATGTGAATCCGTCTATAGACGCATACACACTCACTCACAAAGCAGCTTCGGTCAGTAGACGCTTTCTGTTGAGCTGCAGAATTACATTAAAGGCTTGAAGGCGCTCATGCAGCCGGCCTCGGTTAGGTCCACATTCGAGTGCACTTTAGGCAGCTTCAGCTTGTGTTTGGCGAGGGCTGAAACACGCAGCCAATTTGGCTATTGGGGTGCATAAATGATGAGCATCCCCCCATATTCTCACATGGCCGTCGTCGATATAGCTATATGGTCATCGCGATGTTCTGCGTGTACGCCTTACGTTACTTGAAATTAAACCAAGTATTTCAATATATCTGTTGAGATAATACCGAGCATTTATGTTGGACGCTAACAATGTTGGATTTGATTCAGTTTACAACCACGTGGAATCATATGCATGGTTTCTATTCTTATCAATGCAATGGATCATGATAATAATAGCTAATGAACGGACTCTTGCTGACGGTAGCATCACGGAATCGGTCCATTGGTTCACGATACCACATGCCAAGCTATAACAAAAGACCTGATCGAATCCACATAGCACCAATCTGACTGTACTAACAAATCAAAGGCGATGGAGTCTTCGAAGTACCCGGATATGATATCTTCTGAGGTTCGATGACCGGCCGGCCGGTGTCTAATAATGCATACTGGGGATAACAATGAAGCTTACAAGGCCCTTCTAGGAGTATTGTTCCCGCATTGAGGAGTGCTGGATAAGATGTATAACGTACAATGTTGTACACAGTGGGATCAAATTACCAAACACCGTATGATTCAAGGATAGCAAGGCCCCTCTGCAGCATCGCAGCCAATGGACGAATAAGTTAGAGTGTGGGGAACCGATCAGAAATGGTCAGGAGATGCGCCGACAAAGTTCGAAAGTTTATATATTATGGCAATATTAATTTGGAAATTTGACACGGGGAAGCTCGCGTTTTTCACGGTATGCATGAAGCATATACAAGAAAGCTCTACAAGAGTAGACAATGAATGTTGGGGAGGTAAAGGATGTGGAGACCTGCGAGTGGATACGGAAGACCTTGCACGTAGTGTGGAGCTTCGGTGTAGCTGCTACCCTACGAAACCATATTGTTAACAATCATATACGTACTTAGTATCATCAGATGTGGAATAGATAGCCCTGTTAAACTAGCATGTTAGAATGCCTCGAAATATCGCGGGGCCTTGTCGAGGATGTTTCATGAATCCAATTGCCTGTCCATGTCCACTGTCATGTTCATGTTCTGTGTGTTCGAATTCGAATTTCGGCTGCGGATGAAAAGCCCATGTGAATCCGGCCGGATGCCCTCAACAACCGGCAAAACATGAACATGAACACGAACACCAATCAAACCACCAACCACCAACCATCAACCCCGTCCTTCTTAGTCTCGAGACCGCGCTCTTCAGACCTCCTTCCTTTCTTCGATGCAGCTTAGTTCTGGTAGTTACATAGCATCGACAGCCTCAATTGGAGGTGCATAACTCATCCCCATTAGCTTCCAATTCATCTCATTTCATCCTGCATCGGTCTAGCCCGTCCGTATCCGCATTCCTCAACTGTCAAGTGCCTCTCTTTGGCGAGACCTGGGCTAAACCTCCTGTTGCAACAGCGCTAAGAGCAAGGACGAGGACAAGCAGCCCCCTGCAGGCAGTGGGAAAACCCAAGCAATCGGTTCAGGGACACGTTGAACCAGGCAGGAACAAACGGGACTTTAAACACCCGCCGCTGCCCTGCGACCCTCTTTTGGTCTTGTACCTGTCCCCCTTTCGACCCTCTTACTCGCGACTTTCCCAGCGACAGTCGCTTTAGACGTTGGGACGAAAACAAAAGGCTTCAATTCCCCAAGGAGGAACACCCCGACTCTCTTCTCCGATTCCCATCGTTTATATTCGGATTGGATTCACCAGGGGTCTTCCAATTGGGACCATTCGGCTTCTTCAAACTGCAGAATTGGGTCATGCGATCGTCATTAGCGGCTGTTATTCCCTGCGCCCTGCTCTTCTAGCAAGCATCGAGAAACCGTCTACGGCGAGCAAACGTTCAAACCGTGCATTCCCCACACAATCATAGCCTCATGACCTGACGACAGCTAGCAAACCTTTTAACCTTCCGATATTTGTCTCCTACTATCCTTCTATTCCATTCTTTTTAACACTCTTCGCTTCGACTGTACAGCCCTTTTATCACAAAGAGACGATTTACGACAGTTTTTCTTCAGCAACAGCAACAGTATCATAGTTTGTCCTTTCCGAAATAGCGCCTAGATCATACAAATAAACTGCTCGAGCTTCATATTCCTTCTCAGTCCACGTTCCACTTCCAAATCAACCATAGCTTGACCGCGGTCGACAGGAACCCAAGAAACAACGACAACACGCAGCCGCTAATATCTATTGCATAATCGATCAGAGAACGGGGGTTCTGACTCGTGCTAGCCACGAAACACCCTCTATTCAGCATGGAATCATTGGTATTCCGCGATACGCCACTGGCACAGTATCTTGAAGGTACCTTCCCCAACAATTCCCGACAAATCTTGTAGAAATGTGGTGGTTGACAAACACATTTGGGATAATCTAGGAGAAGGAGAAACCGGAGTGGATTGGAGCATCGAACCATCAGACAACAATGACGCCAGCAGTAGAAACTCGCCCAATCTCCAACCACTGAACTTCGCTCCATCGACCCTTCTCGTCCCGAAAACTAGGAAGAAAGCGTTACGGCCATTGCAAATACAGAATCCACAATGGTATCAGAGGGCAAACTTGAAGCAGGTCCTGTCGGGCGGACTCAAATCCCGTCTAGCGGCCGGAGAGAACCTCCAATTCGTCGAACGCTTCCGTTACATTCTCGTCGCCTCCCAGCTCCTGAATGAACAAGCATCAGTCGCAAATTACGATGGCCGAGACATTTCTTCCCTCCCGACACCCTCAACGAGCTCTCCGACCGCTGGCAATAACCCGTTTACCATAATTACTTGGTTCGGTTCGCCGGGACCCCGCTTCTACGCCTATACTGCGGCCAGTATTGTCATTCTCTCCATCTTGATATCATATCTTTCTCGTGGTGGAACGGAACGGAAATCGGCCTTCGGAAAGTCGAGAGCAGCGATTACGCTAATGCTTTCTATGGTTCTGGCGTTGTTAGTGTTCGCACACCTTCGAAGGAAGAAACTACGACACCTGCGTACAGATGCTACCTCCGCCGCCGAGCAATTCGTTGAGAATTGCCAGATGTTCGATGTCGTTGTCGGAAACGCGATAACATTGATACAGGAGATAGAGTTGGTATCCAGAGGCTACAGGCTCTCCCAACCCTTGCCGCCAATTACGCGGCTTGAAAGGGCAGATAACTCTCGGAAGTGCGCACGGCTGCGCCGGACTATCGCAGAGAGCTTCAAACTCACCATCTCGCCAACCTGCCGAGCGATCGAAGCCATATCGGCCTTCCCCAAAGTCTCAGACTTGGAGAAGTTCTACGACGTCTATGACATCCACATTAACGATTTGCATGACGCCAGCTTCGGTATCGACGAGACCGAGTTCGAGGATATGGAGAGCTTGAAGACTTTGAAGGCGCTATTCCAGAGGCTTTACACTATCCGCAAGATATTTGTATGCCATTTGCTCGCTTTGGAAGCCAACGGTGGACATAGAGATCACACACAGTGGCACGCTGTGGGAACTCAATTGTACACCATCAGCCGTCTCATGGGTGATTTGGCGCAAGAGGCTCGTGGAATTTTGACCGAGGAGACGGATTTCAAATTACCGCCTACACCTATTGTCGGAACGACACCTACCCATGCGATGGGTAATGGTATATCAGCGGTAAATAGGGAGAGGTTGAGACAACAACTGAGAAAGTTCAACGGGTTATCGACGACAGTCAGGGGTTTGCAGGCGAAGATGCATCTGTTGAGAGAGGGAACGGGTAAGGCTTTGCAGACCACTTCACAAGAGCCGCTAGGAGAAGGTTTTGGACCCGAGTTATTAATGCAATACGACGAAATCGGTGTTGATTTGAGAGGATTACTTGCGGAATGGGAAAGCGGACGGGCGAGTCTAGCAAATGCGTTGGAGAAGTTGAAGGATAACAGTTGCGGAGGTATCAGCCCAGCGAGCAGCAGACCCGTTAGCATGATTTTCTCGCAGCCGATGGGAAGCCCTGGGATGAGTACAGCGGGGACGTTGGTGGGCGCGAGTCCGAGGACCAGTGGGAGTTGGGATGATGCAGAAAGAGACGCAATTCTTAGAAAGAGGATTTCTATCGGTTCCGACTTTCTGAGGGCTTCATCAGCTGCGGCAGGTGCAAGTGATGAGGAGGAGATATTCGAAGGAATGTCTGAGCCCGCCAAGGGACGTGAAAGAAGTAAGCTGACGAGAGAGGAGAGGATCGCGAAGATGAAAGAAGATAGACAAAAGGCTATGGAAGCAAGAAGACAAACCGAGGCAAATATTAGCTTGGTGAGGGAATTGAGAGATGTTCTGGAGAGTCGAGTAGGGGCTTTGCCGTCGGCGAAGAGGAGAAGTTTGCCGGCTGCGAGGAGTAGGTTGAGTTTGGAGCTGATCAAAGTCGCAGAGGCGAATAGGAGTGCGAATGGGCAGGACGGGAGGCTTAGCGCCCCGATTACGCCTGCAACAATCGCTCCTGTGGCTGTTGCGTTCCCCCCTGCACCGGCGTTCGAAGATGAAAGGACAATAATCTCACCGGTACAGGAAATCGATTAATATTAGCACGGCCACCCTACATCCCTTCCTAATAATCTCAAAATTCTGCAACGACTTTAATGACGATACGAATATTCAACAAAAACAACAAAAATTGAAAAAACCCTCAAAAAAAAAGAACAACTGATAATGATACCCGTTTTTTTCTTTCCTTTTCTTTTTGTCGTTCTCTTTTCTCTAACCCCTCAAAAACACAGCTTTCAATTTCTAATACCCTCCTGACGTCGGAACAAAAGCTTTGCTTAACACCAACAAAAATAGAAAGTCCGGTGCCTTCAACCATCAGACAACTGTACAATATCTTGCTTAACACTGTTAACATGTACAACAGACTATCGACAAATAACCATCGACAGAGGACGAAAGTGCCACTACGAGCGCCTTCAATTTCTTTCATTTTTTTTCTTTTCTTAATCTGTAATGGGTATTGGAAGGGAGGCAACCTTTGGTCGGAGGATTTTACTTTACTTTTCTGTGTATTACTATTTTTATATTCTTCTTCTTTGGCTTTGTTATTTTACTTCTTTGACAAGCAGGATCGAGCAATTGCGGGATCGAAAGAAGCGTTTGTTTGGGGCCTTTGGTTCGTTTTATGACAGTGACGGTCGTGTTTAATAAATAATGATGAAGAATTTATATACAATAACATATAAGGCTTTGTGGAAGGTGGCTTACATGGTCACCTGCAAGGCCATACACTCGCTCAAGACAATCCTCCAAGTGCCTGAATAGCTCCATTACTATTAACATTAGGTTGGACGGGGGCTTCTCCGCCGTAAGTCGAGGCACTGTAGACAATTCAAACTAGAATTTCAACCGCAAAACAGTAGACAACCTAACCCTATATAGTGGCTCCCCAGCGATTTCTTACCCATTTTTGAATCCTCCTTCGAACGGGGTCGGGGCCCACCGAAACCAAGTATAATCCCGCCGCGAGTGTATGCTCCACTATTGTAATCGCAAAATCCATTAAGCTTATTTTTCTACCTATAGAAGACAAAAACACAGTAAGTTAAATGTACCACTCAGATCCAAGTACTGATCCATAATATGTAACTGATAACAACACCGGTCCTCTCACCTCCAAATCTCGCTGGGTTCCATAGATACCATCTGTACATATAGTCTACCGATGCCGACGCCGACGTCTCATGGGTTCTAGAATTCCCCACAGCCAACTCAATGTGTAAAATTTCAAAGTACCCTCCTTTGAAACTGTAAAATGTAGTGAGGGCTTTTGTTAAAGCGTTTACAACATCTGCCGCGGTTATATCTCCAGACCCGCCAGAAGCGTTTGTAACTTTATACCAGTATTTAAATTCAATGCTGTAACTCATATTCTGTAAATCTCCCGGCCGACAAAACTTTTGTAACGAGTCCTTCCATTTTGTATTCCCCCACCCGGTGAAGTGGATGTATGTGTTTACCGTGTCTGGTAGAGGTGGCTGGGTTAATAGCATATCTGTGGTGAGATATTTTGTAGCTGCAGGAGAATATCTTGGTAGTCCAAGTGCTTCGCGCACTTTCGGGAGTATTGGTGTGGACACTTTTTGCGCGGAGATGAATTGCTGTAGTTCTTTGAAACCCTTCATCTGACCTTCGTATACCCGCATCTGCTCTATTTCTGACAGTTCGTATTTTAACGATTGAAGAAAAGGTATACAGAGGTCTCCATTGGGTTTTGCGGAGAGTGTATGGTTTCGAAAGGCGAAGGTGCTGAGGGTTGGTGATGAGTCGATTATACCGGCCCATCTCGAACAAGTGGAGCGAAGGATGTTGGCGGTTTTACAGGAGTTGAAAGGGTCCCGCGGGGATGTTATTATTACGAAATAGAGGATTTGTTCGAGAAGTTCGGGGATGTTGAGGACTTTGGAAGCGGCTGGGGAGAGTGTTGTTTTTGTTGGAGATTTTGTACGCATTTTGGGATCATGGATGTGTTGATTGAGGCTCTAGCTAAGGGGTATTGATTGAGGAAGTCGACGATGATATGGCCATATATGGGGGTGGAGAGAAAGAGATGATGTGGATTCAGTCCTGGCCACCCGATCAACCTATTTATTGTGGACATTCAAGGGAATGCGATTTTGGCCCCCATCCACCCACGATATTGCGGTTTCGAAGTGTACAACTGTGGCACGCGGCCGTTAAGTTGGAGATCTGGAAGGCTGACTAAGGGGCTGAGCGTGCGTTTGCCAGCTACGTAACCTCGCCAGAAAGATGAAAGAGAATGTACCTGTCCTACTCTAGTCTGGGGTATCGTACCTCTATAAATATAAGTTATCCTCTGTAGTACGAGTCGATGTCGATAAGCGCAGGTTAACCGGTTCCAAGTAGTATACTATGGTACCAGACCTTCGCGCGCTGCGGCCAACCAACAATCCCAAGTAGTCCACCGTTTTACACCCTGGTTAACGTTATCGACAGGGTTTGCACATATATCTCCTAGGCCTCCTCCGCTGCATAGCCTTGAAGTCCCTGAAAAAAAAAAATTTAAAAAAAAATTTAAAAAAATTTCGAGAAACCGATAGGCAAAACGAACTCGAGCCCGATTCATAATTCACGATTGAGAGTCTACAGTATCAATCCATCATGGCTTCACTGTTAGAACTGCCACAAGAAGTTCTGGACAGGATATTTGAATATGTATGTATACGATACTTCAAAGTTAAAACTAGTAACGCATGTAACCCCGGAACCTTGACCGGTGGAAAGTTGACTTGGCTTGCTTTAAACAAACATCTTAGAGTTATGGACGGGATCTCAAGAACTTTGCCCTCTCTGGTAGGCGGGCTCGAAGATCTGTCAGTCCAGTGCTATACCGGAACCTTGTGGTGCGATTCGATCGCAGCTGCAGCCAGCCTGGAGGTATCCAATACCTGCATAATAACGGCAATGTATCACCCGATAATTCGGAAAGAAATGTGGATGCAATCCTACAATCGAGTCCGTTGTCAATAGGACTCGTTAGATCAGTACGAGACATGCACCATAATTTTAGTTCGGGGAAGACTCCCTATGAGCGCCAGTTATGTTCTCAGGTTGAAGCGCTTGAGAATATTTTGTGGAGAACGATTTTCCGGCGATTCGAGGACGGACAGTTACAGTGTGTTAGGTTAGTATTTGTACCCTCTCTGGAGGAATTTAAAGGAATTCATAGGCGCAATCATCCCGAAATCTATCTCACAGTCTTCATCCATAGGTTTTATCGGGAAATAAATCTAGAGACATTCGTAGCTTTGGTGCGCTCACAGGCAAACCTAACGACATTGTATGTTCAAGGTATAAAACCGCCTGATAGGAAAATAAAAGACATCAAGATAGAGCAGGAGACCAGACTTCAGGTGATCTCTTGCGACGACTGTCACCCAGTCGCCCTTCCATTTTTCTTCCAATGTCTCTACATGAGCGCGAGATCATTAGCGCATCTGAAGTTTGGATTTCCTAATACTTTCACCCATAATATGGATTACAATAACGAAGTCCTAGAGTGGCTAAGGGCTTTTGGAGAGAGGGCTCCAAGCGCCAATCGACCCGGACTGCTCGTATTGCTGAAAATGTTCGAAGCCGAGATGCAGAATAACCTGCTTGACCCTAGAATCGAACTATCTTGTTTAAAGGATTTGCAAATTCTTCGGATACCAAATCTAGCAAGGCTCTTCGACAAATCTCCAAAAGTCAAGTTCAGGTGCCCGGACCTACACCGGCTAAGGTTGGACAACTGCGATCACCCCGAAAAGTTTTTGGAATCCTTACTCGTCCCCATTACCCCCGAAATAGGACCAGATCTCCAATCGTTACAGCTTTGCGATTGCTATTGTGACTGGGACTCCCTCGAACGAGTTCTGCGGAAACTGAAACCGCTTCAAGTACTCCAACTAGCTGTTACTTCTTCGGGGGAGCATACATACGATGCAGTGAATAATCATTGCCGCTCTCTGAAAAAACTGTGGCTAGAATGTAAAAATACAACTTTCTGCATGGCCGCATCTCGGTTTCTGGATCCTGGATTAAATCCATTGACTTTTAACTCACGAAACTGGCCAAACCTCGAGGAGCTTGCCATCCAGGTACCGGATCGTTCTAACTGGACAAATTTACACGTATGTCTCTGGTCGATTTTTATCTGCTTTCTATCTTATGGTTATGGGCTTGACTAACAACGATGATATCATTCACACTGCAAGTTACCAATGATGCATAACGTCAGGGTGCTTAAGTTTTTATTACCGGAACATCTGGATCCGGTACAAAACGAGGGGCGTCGTCGCCGGCAGGTCGAAAGATACGCACAGAGCCTTTGTAAAACCTCCATGAACGAATATTTTGAGCCACCAGCGCTAAGGATGATATCAATTGGGTCTGATAATATGAGCGTTTCCGAAGGCAAAGTGCATCTAGCGATATACTTCGCAGTGGTTTTCGAAGAGTTGACGAATGGAGCTGTCAAGGTGACGGTGGTGACATCTTTACCGTCGGAATTGCGATTGAGAGCGATGAGAAATAGCCTTTATCGCATGAGCGGAGTTATTCGTGGACAGAGGCAATTCTGGGATGACTAAGACGATGGAGTAGGTGAGAAGGCATGGGAATAGACTGTTTCTTTAGGCACAAACTTCGCTGTGGTTATATCGCACTATCCGGGCCTTTGCATATTTGGGTCGTATATGCGCATCGTTGGAAGGGCGTAGTGCTTTTATGTACCTTATTTTTAGATGAGATAGTCTTTCAACGTGATTTATACCTCAATATTATTAATAATAAGGTATAATTGGTGGATTTATCCTTCAACTATCGCATGATTCCATAGTAGCCTAGCATGTTCCACAGAAACGTTCCAAACGAACAGGCTCATTTCGAGAAAACATGCTGCTTAGCCTCTTAAACATAGAAGGCGACCCGGAAACCGGCCGCTCCTCCTGATGGTTTATGGGCGGAATTGGTTTCCTTTGAGGAGCGAACCCTAATTTCCATAGACCTCTTGACGTAACAGTACTAAGGAATTGAGTATTTCCAGCAGACATGCAGTTCCCGAACACAAGATCAATCGTACTGTTTCGGAACTCCCCAGGGAAGGCAAAAAATTTACAAATAACAATCATCAGGCTACTCACTAGATCCTCCGTGGTTACTCCGCCGCCCGCAGGGTTCGTGACCTTATGGTGATAGCAGTAATCATAATTCTGCGCTACTCTGCTGTAATCTTTCGGCCGGACGTACTTCTCATATTCTTGCAACCAAGTACTATCCGCCAACCCATAGAATCGAATGAAGACTGCTTCCACTGCGGGTTGCGTTACAAATATGTTCGACGAAACGTATCCTCCAATATCGGAAGAAAATTTGGTCGTAAATTCCTCGAACTCTGTAACTGTAGTGATGCCTCGATAGTTTTCTATTCTCTTAAGGTTCTCCATCTTATTGCGAAGTGAGCGTAGAAACGGTTCGCATAGACCGAGGTTCTCGATTTTGACGTATGAGCATATCGTTGGACATCGAAAGACTATCCCTCTTAATTTCGGGGAGCCATCGATTATTGAGCGCCATCTTCTGGAAACCCAGCGGAGCTCGTTGATTCTGACCCACCCACCGTACGGGAATTGGGGTCTGGGTGGGTTTCGTGACTCCTCTGTGTGCTCAGTGTATGAGTCGATATCATATAAAAGGATTTCTTCAAGAAGTTCTGGGAGGTTCAGTGTTTGGTAGGCTGCGTCGGACATCCAGGTTGTACATGTCGCGGCTGGCATGTCTTCGAGACCGCCTCCTGGCGCGGGTAGAGATTTAGAAGCCATGCTTGAGGCTCGGGCTTCTGGCTGAACCTCGCGCGTATACATTCTACTTCGCAAATCCGCAGGACCAGAAGTAGTGCAGGCCAGGTGTATCCCACGAGCTTATGGTGACGGTGAATCCGGCAATGCTGGATATTGACGCGAGGGCGTTGGGCCGGGACCTATGAACTCAAGACTTCGAGGACTGCCCCAGCGAGTGGAAATATAAATAGAGCGCTTACGCCTACGTCGCTATCGCAAGATTTCTAGACGTTCAAGCAACGGGTGATGTCGTGAACTTTTAACTGGGTCAAGAGCGCTGTACTAGCACAGGCTGAATCCAAGGTAAACCGGCCACGATAAACCAAGATTAGGGATGGTTGGAGTCCTGTGTTGCACCTTGGTTGCGGTTCTGGATCCTGCACAGTCGACCCGCTCGAGCTCTTCGTGCATGCGAATTCGAATCCAAGAACTCAAGAATAGATTTGTTTGACCGTAATATCGAATGCCTCCATGGCGTGGCGGAACTTACGTTTACATCTCGGACATTTCAACAGCTACCGTTCCATGGCACCACTTACGAGAGTATTCATATGATTTATAGTATTCGGCTCATGTTACACAGTGCAACGAGGGCTCACGAAGACGAATTGGCTTGCGTGTTGCATGTTGGGTCGAAAATCCAACATACTAAATTCGGCTGGCCAGCTGGATGTCACCAGTTTAACGGCTAGACTCGACATCGGCTGGATACCTAGGTACTCTCTATCATATCACGCAATGATAGGTTACAGCCCCATCGAGAGAACTAGTCACAAAGCCTAGTTTTGTAAGGGGTAATTCATCAAATATTCTAGTTTGGTATGCGAATTACCCGGTACCAATGTCATCGAGCCCCAGGGTCGATGAAGCTTGAAATACGTTAATACATTGATTATCCAATCCTACCGAAGAGTCGGCGTGAAAGGGTAAGGCTTCTGATCGTGATATCCTCAGCAATCCATCAATATATATACAGTAAACCATCGGGAGACCCCAAACTTCGGCGCCTAGCTCCTTTAAATACCAATGCCATTACGCCAGATTATCGATTACCCACCCTCAAGGGAACCTCTCGAGCATCCATCCGATTGTCTCTCCAGGCATGCCAGTTATTCTTAACCCAACCGTACGATTCTTTTACGGCCATATAAGGGACCAAAACCATAAAACGAAGAACATAAGCCACCAAAGGGAAGGCACCGATGAAAAGAGAGATAACCTTCCACACGCCCTCTTTGACACCGGATTTTATAGATGAAACCACAGGATACCAGGGCTGCTCTCGCGCTATAGATATACCGAACGTCAATATTTTATTTCGATTATCTGCCAGGGGTTCGACATGACTAACCTTTCCAGGGCCTAGACCGCCAAAGTTCGCAGATTTGCCAGCTAGATAAGGGCTGTGGGCGTCCAAACACAGTTTGATTGCCTATCATGACACTGCCTATCCACATCTCAATTTTCCGGATGTTAAAATCGCCCTTGAGACTGTAAAGGGATTCGATAGCTTTGTCGAGCCCGTTGACCAGGTCTCGCGCCGTTACCCCTGTGGGGCTCTCAATGCGATAGTCGTATTCGAAATTGGCAGAAACAGAATATATATAGTCGGTTGGTTTGATGATCTTCCTAAGGCCCTCTAACCACTCTTCGCTCGACGCTCCACTAAATCGCAAGTAGACCGAATCCATGGCTGGCTGGCTCATGAATACATCCGAGACAAAGCATCTGGGAGCTTCCCGCTTTTTTCTGAAAATCTCCATCAGAGACCTGCGCTCCATCCTAATCGAGCGTGAGAGGTTTCGAAACTTGCTGCGTCCAACGGTTTTCAATGGGTATCTTCTTATTTCTGTCAGGGCGGCCAGTTCACGTTCGAGTGCCCCGCAATATGGCCTGCATAGCGTTGCCGAATATGTTATGGAAGTTGATAAAGCGTTGAAGGGGTCGCGAAACGCAAAGGTTCTTAGATCAGGACATTGATCGATTGTGGTACGCCAGACTTTGGAGACACGGCGGAGTTGGTTTAATCTTCGGCATCGGTTGTCGTATGCGTGATGGTGGTCCGGGTAGACAGACCATACTATTATCAATTCCAGCAGCTCGGGAATTAGAAGAGCACGTTGGGCAGCATTGGAGCTCGTCGCCATTGAGCAGTCCTTGGAGCTCAAAACTCTGTTCAAGCTTGTGTCGGCCAGTAAATCTGATATAATATAAACTCCAAGACGATTAGTTGTTTAAAAACAAAAGGCCCAAGATCATCTGTCGCAACTGGGGAGCCAAGATGGTGTAAATATATATAACGACATCGGATCAAGGCTTTTCGCTGGGCTATAACGGTTACTATCCGCCGTAGGCGTAGACATGTGCATAGGTGCGCCACGACATACTTGAGCGCGGTTGGGTCTATACTTCAGTCTTCCAAGCCCCATGAGCATATGAGAGGTTTTAATTTCCCGGCATTCTAGAAGGCGTATTGTATTGGTGAGGCTCAAGCCCAATCAGCCTACCATAACCCCTAGTCATATCCCGAGGTTTCAGGACATGCCCAGGCCTGTCGTTTGATCATTTCGTTTTGCCCTTCTCGGCCGCCTGCCGGGATTACGTGTTGTTTTCGATGCTCTAGCTGTTGTATTTTTTATTATCAACACAAAATCTTAACGCCCTCGTGATAACCAAAGCTTCTTCGAAGCTTCTGCCGGCGTTCATAAACCAGTGAGGGCTAACGGAACATTCTTAATGCTTAAGTAAGGACATATACCTACAGCAGGCTCGTGGCGGCATGTGGAGATTGTCCAAATAATGTTTAGCCATGCAGGTTATATTCTTAAATTGTGTAGCCTTCTTCGGTTTGCGTGTTTATCCACAACAAACTATTAGAAACGGCTGCAAAGTCCTTTCGGTGGATGAGGCTGGCATAATTTATCAACCAGGAACGAAAATCCATGGCCGCTTATCAAATCTATGCCAGCGAAATACTTCCTATACACGTGCCCACGGGATTTCATGAGCGGGGTAACGAACACGTCAACAACGCGACGAGGTCGCGAGGTGGGTTGTTCTTGGGACCTCGAATCTGTTCTTAAATGAACCGCTTTGTACTCGGGTTTTCACGATATTTAGCCCGTTTAGCCAGGCCTTATCGAACTTCTAACTAATTTGGATTTGCAACGTATCTCGTCTTAATCGGGCCTAGAAACACTCCACCTTAGATTATAGCAGCAGAATCCTCAGAGCGTAAAGCATGTCCACTCCATCCCGCCTGTACCAGATTCTTGAGGGCGCATCGAAACCAGTCTACCCGGATGATGTAGTCGTTTGCCTCATACCCATCACAAAATTAGCAGTTGGAATCATGAACCAGGGGAATTTTACCCGATTCCAATTCCCTGTACCGGCCGACGCAGACGACCCGGATGGCCCTACTATTGACATCACTGCTATGCTTCTCACTCTCAAATCACCCCCAAAGATCCCGGGTCTGGGTTATACATTTGGTCGAAATGCTAAAGCAGATGTTCAAATAATAATTGACGGAATCAAGGACTTTCATTTCCGAATATTCTTCGATTCTACCATTGGAATCCTCAAATTCTCTGCCGAAGCCAGACCAGGAGGTATCTACTTTAGAAATTTTGATACCGACACATCTGGCAGGAACATTGAAAATCTACCACTTGACTCGCGGTTCCAAATTGGCACGAAGGAAGAACGGTTGAGTTGGGGTGGATTTATCCCAGGATCAGAAGCGCACCAGCAAAGACGGAGAGAGTATCTTGCTTCAATACACCCTCACTTTCAATCGATAGCCCATACATTGTCTCCACCGAACGGCTGTCGAACGGTTAAAGGTTATCAAAACTGGGGACATATCAAAAAATCTCAGTTCCAACTTTATAAACTGAAAACGAAAACTCTACTTGCGGGGAAGTTCCGATGGAACCTGGGCGACCAATATTGCTGGAATGATACGCCTGCCCCACGGCCAGACCCTTGTTTACAGCAGGAGTACGAAATTTTACGCACCCTCAAACACGTAAGTTCGGACACGAACCGAGAGTATATCCATGGTGGGATGCTTGGCTAACCGTTGGTAGGAACATATCGTTCGGGTAGAGGAGATTTTCAGTACAAGGAATCTACAATCGATCACAGGAGAGATCATGTCTGTCCTTGTAACCGAGTTTTGCATGCATGGTGACTTGTCGAAACAAAACCCGCGGACGTGGCCCGAGCGAAGACATCTGGAATGCATGAAGCAAATATCAGAAGGGCTAAACTACGTCCACTCGCAAAATATCATTCACAACGCCATCGTATACGAAAATATCCTCGTATCCAACATGGAACCTCTTCATATAAAACTATCCGGGTTTAGCGAATCCCGGATGGACAGCAAAATCTTTGATTCTTGGATTGAGGGAACACTGGGGTACTATACAGCTGATAAGAGGGTTAAGCACTTCCGGCTTGATGATCATATGGGAGTTGATATCGATCGAAGCCGCGGTGAAGCCGGTAGTATTACCAATGAGATGATAATGAGAGCTCAGAGGGCTTTCCCGACACGGAAGGGGAAGAGAGATAGTGTATATGACGCCCCCGAAGTGGCCGACGTTCATGTGACGACAGCAGTAGATATTTGGTCGCTTGGATTGGTTCATCTCCGCTACTACGAGGACGTTGAAGCTATTTATCAAAGAGCCCAATTCGAGCTGAAGCCATTGTACACTGAATTGAGTACTATCTATGGTGGTCGAGTTCCTGGGGCATTTAATTTGATGAATATTTCACCTTCTAACCGCCCTAGTGCGTTAGCCGCCCGTGATGAGTTCATTGCTTTGATAAATGGCCTGAAGCCCGAGAGTACTGGAGGTGGAGGGAGTATTGCGTCGCCGGTTCCGGAGAGTACCCTAGAGCCGAGTTTTCAGGATGCTATATCACCGGCGCCGTATTCTCAAAGTGGTAGCGATCCATACGAGGTGCTAACCCCGCCACCACCGCCTCATCGCCCTTATAATCCGGAAGAGTGGGAGGAAAGCATGAGTGATGATGATTTAAAATTCAGATTCAACTCACCTATCCCACGGCGAAGGGATTCGCCGGCTGCATCACTACTATCTCGGATAGCGTCCATCATGCCAAAAGGAGACGGACTGTTGGGGGAATCCGAGCCACCTCTGGGCGATGGGTTTTCAGAAGTATCGCGGGCAGGAAGTTTGGAACCACCAAACCGCCATTTCAGCCCGACAGTCGAGGATGACATTAGTCAATTGACGGAAAATTACATCGGGGAATCAACATTGGAGGATAGTCAGCTGAAGCGACCTTTTCCCGAGGACGGTAATGGAAGTCTCAAGGCCCCAAAAATCCAAAGACCAAACCCTGATAATACGACGCCGTGAATGTCAGTACCTGGTTTATGTCTATAAATTTATAAAGCTTGAACTTTATAAGTTATACCCTTCACTTGTCCTTGAACTTACGTAACTCAATGAGCTTTTTGGGCTCAGTCGATATCTGCGTTTAATTTGATGAATAATCGATCCAAATGTAAATAAAACCAGTTCTGTACTTAGGAAAGAGTGCGGTTGCAAGTTAGCCCTAGTAGCTAGTAAGAGCTCATGTGCATGTCCGCCAGCGTCGAGGCTGCATGGTCTCGATCAGGTTAGTCGTAAAGTGCGGTGCAATCTAAATTTGTGTTGCGGTGTGATATTTCCGCAACACAAGACGCCACAATCGTCCTTCGCGTCTTGGTTTGACAAGACGGGCATAAACAATCGCTACATCTCTCCGCTCCCACCAGCTCCTACAAAACTCCTACAAACTCCTACCGGCTCCTACCAACTCCGACCAGCTCCCACCAACTGCAACCACTGGCAACCACACCCAACATCGCGGAACTCAACGATCCGGTATTGAGGATTCGTACGGCGGTTTAGTACGCCACGAAGGCCTCTGAATATGCTCTACGACGAGTCCCAATCTCCCTTTCACGACAGACCGATCAGTATCAATAGGGTCATCGCTGTCCTTGAGGCATTACCGCCACAACCTGAAGATAAAGATTTCTACAACCCGTTTACCGAAGAAGAACCCGAATCTGCGGAGGAAATTTTGCGCCGTATTCGTGCACTTAATGAGCCTCTTCTTTCCGTTATCCCATCGGCTGAATATCCACCAGGACCGGATGATATATATGGAATTTGGGGTGATGAGATGGATACATCCAAAGATACAGAAATACCACATGAGACACCTTTAACATCTGAGGGCTCATTCGAAAAACAACCTCTAGTACACATGGATCCCGTTGAGAAGAAATATACAAAGCCGAAAAAGGAGTGGTCTCCAGTACTTCCTCGAAGGGTTCTCAAACCACGTGGGGCGAATACTAAATTCCGCAACGATGCCTCTTATCGAACCCAACGTACACTTCGTCCGACCAAAGAGACCATGGGCTCTCGAGTTAGAAAGAATCGTCGTCCATGATAGATACCGGCCAACTTTCATCCGAAATCCTAATTTAACCAAATGCGCACAGCGCTTTCACCACCTACGCCTCGGAAGTTTTTGGGAGCGGGCCTTCCACGCTAAGAGAAAGTACTGCAACAACCCCTCGGGCCGAAGAGTGGTTCCGTTATGCGGGTGGGCTGTTTTGATAGCCTTAGGGGCTATCCTAGCCGTGGCGATCGATAATCAAGGCTCCTAGTGTATGGAGACGGAGATTTTAGAGCGGAAGGAAACGTACAACGGCTTGGTCAACTTGTTACACCGCCAGTAACTCAGAATCCTCCTCGAAGAATCTCGATTCGAACGGAAACGGTCACAGAAGACTAGCAGAGGAGGTATATACAGCAGGAGAGGTCATATATCATTTAGGTATGTTATTCCTCTGACAGGTCTGTGTGACCTATCGATTATTGTGCGTAACTGATACTAATACTGTATTAAAAGAAAGATCACGGTTTGCTAAATGCCTAGAGCTCTCCGCGCCGTCCTTATTGCATCTGATAAAGGGTAAATGGATTAAGATTTAGGCCACTAGCAGGGTCTATAGGCACAGGTGGAAGAATTAGCACTGCTAATTGCATAAAAGGGAGTTTTGGTAACCGGGTTGTACAAATAATCATACATTTACTTTGGGACCACAGAGTGAACAACCGGTCAAAATTCGGAAGGAAATTGCCATGACTGCGAACACCTTCTGGAAGGAGTAGAACTTGCTGATTAGTCCTATGAAGGGTTGGATTATGTCGTAGCTTCTCACTCCACTCTCTTTCGAAATATGGTGGTGATACTTAAAGTTGAGTCCGTTGGCTGATGTATATGAGAACCAGAGGTCATTGGGCCGAACGAGCGATTCCACTTCTGATATAAATCCTGGAGATCCACGTCCCTCAAAACATAGATAAACAGATTGAAGAGCTGGTTTAGTGAGGAGAATGTTCGATATCGAGGAACGGCTAGCCATTTCCCCTGCGAATTCCGCCAATCCCTTCTGACCAAATGCCGTCCCTGAGTTATCAATCCGAATAAAGCGTATAGGTCTCGCTGCGGACCATACTTCTTTCAAGTAGTCCCGACAAATGGCTAGTTCCCCATCAGCATTTAGAATTCGAAATGATTGGTAGGAAAGGCTCTGCAGGAGGGAAGACGGTTCAGTCAGAGACTGCCAAGTTTTTGACGCTCGCCGAAGTTTGTTGACGTTGAGCGTCCCTAGGGAATCGTCTCTATACGCAAGATGTAGAATAGGCTCAACGAATCCCCGGTTTTCGAGGACTTTTTCGCGGGCTGAGGACTGATGGATTACATCAACCAGCCCACTATGACTGCTTTCATCTCTCTGGGAGGACATTGTACTGAACGTCAGGTTTCTTGTAGCCCGGAATGGGCTGTGAATGGCGTGTCTTAGCGTATGCTAATGATCTGATATATTGATTGTGTACAGACAAGCTGCTCAACTATGGAAATTCGAATTCAGCTCTACGGTGATCAAGATCTCTAAGCCCTTGAACATACCAAAGTGGAGATGCCATTGTTGTGCGCTTTTGCACTGCAAACCCAGATTCGGATCTCTGCCTGGCTAGCTAACGCATTTGTACCTACAAGCATCTGGTTGGATTCGATATTAATATTGTGTAACGTATAACCCGAACAATAAGTCGGCCCCGAGAACATCTAGAAATGGACGAAGACGTATTTCAAGTCTCAAACTAAAATATCTTTATACTATCCACAACCCCCTTTATCTGACCAATTCCTTCTATAACTATCATCACTGGAATGAGTATGATAAGAAAAGCCGTAGGAAGTTTTCCATCTGGTCGTGCTGAAATGTCTCCGCGCGCAATTGCAGGCATGAAGGTTAGAAATTCGGTATAAGTAGACAGACATGAACAACCTGGTAAGGTACTCACGTTTAAACCAATGGCGATCCCATAGGATCCTCTCTTTCTCAAAATTCGTTGGGCCCTCGAAGTTCGGTACTACTCCCGGTTTCCGGGTTTGTAGACTGATGCTTGTGACGAAGAATTCCTCTTGGAAAGAGTAAAATGCAGTGATGGTCGTCATAATAGCCTGGAATACGTCACTACACCTTACACCGTCCACATTATCGATCCGGTGGTAATAACAGTAGTAGTGATGACCGTCTATTCTGATGCTATCTTCAGATATAGATTTGACGAAAGAATCGACCTTTCCTAGCCACTCGGTACTTCCGTATCCATAAAAGACCAAATACGCTGACGAACTTGCTCTTTGGGTAATCTGCAGATCTGATGACAGGGAAATATTATTTCCGGCAATCTTTTGAAAGTTCTTAAACTCTCCGAGTCCTGGGTTTTCCCGGTCCCTCTCGATCTCAATCATCCGGATCCATTCGGACATTTGTCTCTCCAAAAACTTGAGGTAGCCTTCACATAAATCTGGAATTTCTCCCTCTGTGAATAACCGCGGATTGCGGAAGGCAAGTGTGCTCAAACTTGGCGAGGTATCGATAAACATGCGCCATGTTTTGGATACCCGACGGAATTTATTGATATCTTCAGTCGATACAAACTGAAGTATCTTTTCGAAAAGTTCAGGAAGACTCAAAACCTTGGACGTCGCGCTTGTATCGTCATTTTTGAGCCGTGTCTTTAACGACCACCCTGTCAGAGACAACATTGGTCATGCCGTTGGCGTCTAGCAGAGCTGCGGGATCCTGTCAATGTGCTGGAATTTTTGTAGAGCGGACGCGGAATTTAGTGTGGTAATGGAAAAGGAGTTTATTGTTGAATCGGATCATGCAGTGAACGTCATGGACCCGGGCGCGCAATCGCAATCTTGAATTCCAGCAGCAGCCCCTCACTCTTCCCTTCTTCGGTTAGCTGGGCGGATTGTTTCTTGGCGCTTCTGCTCATGCTATGGTCGTACTACGAGATTACGTAGTATCAATATGCCACCCATGGTCCAAAATCAAAGGCTTCGGATAGACAGTCTCGTTTACACAGTAGAGGCTCGGGTTCTGGATGGAGATTCCCAATAGATGTGTAGCTACTTAGTCGAGCTAATCAGCTAAGATCCCAGGCTAGTGCGCATGTCTCACCGCAACTCACAGGGCTTGATCAAGGTCCTCACCTAGTTAGACGACTGCAGTGACCCGGTTAGGTAATTCAATAACGCTCTCTTGTACTATTCGCCTAGTTACAAAAACGTTTTCGTGGAACAGTAACGCCTCCTGGTGACTACGAATCACGCCGTCGAAGCGAGCCACTTAGCGAAAACGCACCAAATATGCAAGGTTCTATGAGATTCAGATGTTAAGAGAAGTGATGGTAGCTCCATAGAAATACGTGAAAATATATAACCTCGATTTATATGTGGTATAAGAACCATATTCTCCAGCTTTTTATACGAAATCATATTTTGACGTGGGCGGCCTGATTGATGTTGCATGTTGCAGTGCCGGGGTATGTGCAATGCATTTTCGCTACCGAGTTCGGGTCTGAATCCCTCTAGACGAATTTGCAACGTACTAATATATTGTTAAAGCGAATCGATGATTTAAAGTATCCAATTCTTTTACTTTGTGATTTCATTGGCATTTCAGACGATTAGGGAAGCTAGCACTAGCACGTTATTAAAGACGGATTCTCTGAATATACGTATACTTGTAGTCTTAGGTCAGATATTTTTAGACCAGTCGCAGAATGGCAACATACTTTTGCTTTTGTGTCACCGTCACTCAAGTTCGAACCAGAAATGATGTAAGAAAGAATTACGATTGAAGTTGTGAAACAAAGCTAACATGAGCTATTGGCTCGTGGAGTGGGGTGGCAATTCGGCGACGGGATACAGCGTCAGGAAAAAAGGACTTAACATATCGAGTGCGCATGTGCACTATTGTTAGTTCTATGTACAGAAGATGGTATCGCATACTGAGACTCTAGTACGTAGTACGAGACTACTGGGACTCTACCGTAGAAGGCCCAATTCTAGCTGGCGATTCTTAGGCAGGGCTCTGCCATAGCTAATAGCTAAAGATAGTCCATGTTGTGCATACATGCATGCATGCGATATAAAATGAAACATCTCGGAGTACAAGACTTTCGTTCCATCGAATAGCATAACAGGTTCTATTCAGCGTTTTCCCTGCCCCTACCACGTCGTAACGAAGATTTACCACCCAAGAAGCTAAACGCTATGACGGACATGAAAACACAGATACAAGCTTTTATGTGTTAGTACACTCTCTTGCTGCCGCAGATGCTAAACGGGTGCCACAAACTTACCTAGTACTGTGTTCATGTAATAATATCCGATACTCTCTGTTAAAGCGCCCGATAGGAGTGGCCCGACGAGCAGGCCTGTCGCAAAACTTAAATTGGTGAGTGAGTAAGTGCGAGAGTAACCTCCATTAGCCCCGAAAATCCCGGGCTGTTTGGCCTCAAGTTCATCCACCGCACCTGGTTTAATAATAAAGCCCTTTATTAGATTATATACTCTCTTTGCGATAGAGAAAATGGTCGACTTACAAGTAAGTTCAACGATACCAATACTGCTCATTAGATTTGTCACACATCCTATACCAATGATAGCAGTTATGTATGTAGCTTTGGCGGAATCCTCGTCTTTGGCCCACGGGAACTGCTTTTGGTCCGCTGCACCCAGAAGCCATAATAATGGGGCGAGCGACATAAAGCCGATCGTAGCGGGTAGTTTGGTTCCGACTTTATCTCGAAGCCACCCGCAAATAGGACTAACTATTATCGTAGGTCCCTGAAGCCCAAGGAATAGCAAACCCGTCGGCAAGCTTCCCCAACCAAAGGCGAACTTTACGTGCGCGGGGATGGTGGTGTTGTAGCTAGCCAACGTTGAAGAGTATAAAACCGAGCAGGATATAGCGGCCAAAACCTTAGGCTTGCTGAATAATACTCTGTAGAAGGAAGCAGTGGAAATCTTTGCATGCTTCGAACTGCGGTCGCCTTGGACGGAGTCGTACGACGGCACAATGGTTTCAGAAATTAGAGCGGAATCTTCGCTTGGATCAGTTGATGGTGTAGCGATGGGCTCATAATAATCCGTTTCGGGGGGGTTTGAGTTAGCTGTAGTCGCCAGGCTTCGTTGCTCCAGCATCAGAAGTCTCATTACGATATCCAGGACGAGAACCAATAAGGCACTAGCCCAGGTAATCCAGTAACCAGCTACTTCGAGGAGAAGGCCTGCGACCACTGGTCCGGAAAGAGCGCCCACGCTCACAAAGCTGTGTACTAATCCGAATGCCTTCCCTATATTTCTACCGTCAATTGAATCTCTGAGTGTAGCCAGGCCAACGATCCATGCTGCCGTCCCGCCAATCCCTTGGATAATTCGGCCTAGGAAAACACCCCATACTTTTGGAAGGTCAAGCCAGGAGGGTCAGCTCCGACTTCACTTGGATTTCTCACGGTATTAACCCTGAAGAAAGTAGGAAATGGGTCAATTACATACGTTTTGTAGATGCAGCCAAAGTCAAAGTTCCTACGAGTGCAATACCTAGAGAGATGACGAGGGGCATTCTTCGAGAGCCAGCCCGATCTGCCAGTTCTCCTATAAAAACCGCGGAAGCAACTGAGACGGCCCCATATAAGGTGAGGATTTGGTATGTGACTCGCTGGATGTCTGACGGGTCGACGCCATTTCGGCCTTGGAGGATTTCGGGGAGAATGGGGACAATAAATCCATAGAGAAAACTTTCTGGATGTGAGGATTTGGGTTAATTTTGTAATTCGTACGATCGTCCTAAGACTCGAATTCAGAGGGTACCAAGTGATATTGTCGGCCGTGAGGAAATTTTCGAGGTCAAATGAACTTACCAGCGAAAAGAGCGATAGCTATGCAGCTGATGATAAAAGGCGTCGAAGACCGCCAGTGGTAACCAAAGGGTCGGTCACGAGCAGCTATGGCTGCCATATCTGTCGTATTTTGTGGTAGGGAAGTTTATTAGTGAGAATTATCACAAAGCATGAATTAAGAAACTTTTAAAGTGTTGGTTTTGTTAACCCTTGAGAGCCGTGGTCCCCGGCGCCCGGCTGGCGTGCTATTTCGTAAGCCATTATACAATGAAGCGTGCTAGCAAGGGTCCCTCGATTAGTCTAGAACGAGGATTGAAGCATTATTGTTAATGCAGCTAACAACCCCGGTACATCATGATACGCGAGCGGATGCCAACTACGATACTTGGATTTCAAATCTATCGCAACCAGATTACTATAAACTTGAATTGCATTTTTTTACCAAGTTTTACATAGCCTTCCCCGGAGGGGAGATGCTAGATGATTTTGTTTAAGGGTAAGCTGGATTTATTTTCCGTATGAACTCAAGAATTTGAAGGAAAGCTCGGGCAGGCATCTGAAAGCAGCAACATCAGGATGAGCAGGTGGAATACTAATAATTAATATATATTAATAGTGACTATCATTAGCTCATATGCGGATATTTACTGGCTTATGGATTCGAGGCTCACTAGCTTGGGAATAATTCAACTTAGAGCTGTTTGCGGGTTCTAATATTATCATAGTGCTTTTAGAGTGTAGACTAGCCCCCAGTACGTAAACCTTACGCGAAGATTCAGATATGTATTTACATGGAAGGAGTTAGACTGGGTAGTAGGGAGGATATATACAAATCAGAGGAGGCCATAATATGAAAAGAGGAGGATATATGGGTCGACATGTAGTCCTTGCTACGCGGTCCGTATCAGTCCTCGTCAGCCTCAGAGCCAGAATCTTCACTCTCATCCTCATCCTCGTCCTCATCGATATCTGGCCCAATTATTGGGTTTTTATCGAATTTTTCATCGACTGTCGCTAGATTTATCTTGTGCTGGTCTTGCAGGGGGGCCCACCTTGGGTCATTATAAGAATGGTACACAGAATGTAGCCTGAACAACCGAGTCCAGTCACAAGCCGCAGCCTTGTCTGAGTAACGTCGGGCCATCCCGAAACCGCGATATCCCCCTATCCAGCTGAGCTTCTTCCATCTTGTCACTTCTCTCGACATCCATTTCCCATCCGTCAGAGAGTCCCAGAATTCCTTTGTTGTATCATGGTCCCCGAGTTCCTTCCAAAGTGACTTTTGGCAGACGTAGGGGACTAGGTGGCCGTATCCCGCTTGGTTACAGTTAAGTTCGACGCTACACATCGTTTTCTCATCTGTCCAGTTTTTCCTAAGTATGAGGTTTGGTAATTCATAGGCGACGACTTGGTTGTAATATCCGCCTAGGGTTAATTCCATATTTTCGAGGCGCTCTGCCCGTCTTTTTTTGAGGAATTTCAATATCTTGAAGAAATAACTCGGTCTTTTAGCTTCCGATACGCAGCCAGATAGACAGATTGACTCAATCTTATGCGTGTTCCTCAACATCACTTTCATATCCTTCAATTTAAGGCATACACCCACCAAATCAAGCGACTTGAGCTCTGGCAAGTTGAAAGTGGACGGCAGAAATCTACCCTCTCCATCTGGCTTCGGATCTGTTATAGAGTTTGCTCGGTAGCCCAGTACTCTAAGCGTCTCGAGCTTACCCCCAATGACCATGACCCAGCTCCAAAATGCGAACGTGACGTCAGCACGCTCCCACTGCACCGATGTCGAAACCTCCAAGTATGTGAGATTCGTAAATGTGTTCTCCCAAGCTTCAAGCTGGCTTTCTCGAAGGTTAAACGACGACATCGCTAAACCGCATCGAGGGGCTGTGATGGTTTCGACAGTCCGTCGTTTAGATGCGATGACTGCATTCATAACTGGATTCCAATGATCGTACGCATTTGATGAGCGCTGAGGAATATCAAATTCGATAGTTCGGAGATTGGTCAGAATCGCCATGATTTTGGGAAGTAATTGCTTGACTTTGGGATCTTTGACTTCATTGTAAGAGTCGGCTGGGCGAAAAATGATATGCTGGAGGTATTGGTTTATTTCTCCACCGCTACGTACAAGCTTGAGAAGACGTTCGAGGGCGGCGGGTTTTAGGGTTACCCTAATTGGATCGAAAACCTCGTTCCAGAATATGCCTTTGAATCTTTCGTTGTAATCTTTCGACAGACATCGTACTTTACCGATGTCTGGAATTTTGAGATCTGCGAATATCATATCCACCAGTTCCTGTGGGAAGGATGCTAGGGATGCCATCGTTTTTTTGTTTATATGAAAACTGAGGAGTATTGATATTTCAAAAATTGTGTTTGGGTAATCTGATCAGGGGCTCTAGTGGGTTTGGAGTAGGTGACGGTAATGTAGCCTGGAATAAGTAGCAGTGGTCGCAAAAGGGAACCCGAAAACTTCTGGTCTTCGAAAGGCCTTACAAAATTCCCAGGCCAGACAGGTTCGCGCGCCCGCTATATATAAGCTTCTTAGGTAACACTCTCGGCGCTGCAGCTGAAGGTTGGTGCGCTTTGGCGAAGTCAAGAGCCCCTGTCGGTTAATTTGCGGCGCGGTTCATGACTCAATGGCCCCAGTCGTGGCAACAGGAAATCAGATGAGCACGCGTGTGATGACTCTGAACAAGATTGCAATATTGTCACCTCGAAGATAAGTAAGTTTCACGATGGCTTGATCTCGTATCGCGGTCGCTACGTAGCTAAGATCGATTGCTTAAACTCTGGTCATAGTCTATGTTAACGTTATGAACAACCTCCTAGAGCCACGGATAAACCCGATGTTGTCATATTCCATTTATATTGTCTTGAGTTAAAAGTACATGAACATTGACAACCAGATACCCAGATATTCAAAAGAAGAAAAGGAAAAAATGAGGAGGATTAATTTAAGAGCAGAGTGTACCCCACCAGCTACTATAGTATAAGTAAACAGAAAAAAGTAATACCTCCATGTTGCCAATAGGTTTTTCAAAGTTTTCTAAAAACGAAACCCCGGGGTAAAAACCGAAAACGACCCGAACAGCTAAGAAAGCGACTCTGTGATAAGAAAAGGAAATGACCGTATGATATCAAAAGAAGGATAAGGGTCGTAGTAGCAATTGCAGTATTGTGCATGTATGCGTTACTCGAATGCTGATGAGACTACTTCACTCTAGCCTGGTATCTCAGCTAAACGTTCGAGCAGGTGCTCCCTTATTTCTTCTCAACTTCCTCCTTCTTTCCCTCCTCAGTTCCCTCGTGCCTCTCTGTAGCTTTCGCTAACTCTTCATTTGACTTAGCAGCCTCAGCGGCCTCAGCCTCACTACCCTCAACCACTTTCGCCTTCTTCTCCTCCTTCTCATCGATATCTTGGTCAAGCCTCTTGCTAACTCTTCCACCACCGCTCTCCTCGCTCTGTGTGTTCTCCTCCTCGATCAACTCCTGTTGCTCCTTCAGCACCTCCAATCTCTGCTTATTTGTCGCAGCGCCCTCTCCACTCATCAAATCCAGTTCGACTTCGTGGTAAAGTTCCTCTGGAATACCGCTTAGCACAGCGGTAAGAGCATCGTAGTGGCTTTCAATCTCATCACCCCTGCCCTCCGCGTACACATAAGCGTTCGAGAGGACCAGCAGAGTCGATGGGATACCGTGCTTAAGCCTTAAATCCAACCAGGTCTGCAGATCTTCTCTTAGCCTCGAAGGGCTAACACCATGTGTCCTCATACCACGACTCGCGCAGGCAGTTTGTAGCTCTGGAACGCTAAGACTGTTCACACCCTCAACAAAGATGGCTTTATCGTCGCGCTTAATCTGCCTCATACGATGACGGATTGTGTAACGAAGCATCATGTCTGTTCCGAAGGCGTTAAGGTTCATGTACCTACACATCGCTACAAGCTGGGGACGGCTTAAGTTGTCGAGGGTTAAATCGTCCTTAAAAGTCTTACAGACGTTAATAACGTCTTGATGTGTCGGTTTCTCGCCGCTACTTCGCAGCTTTCTGAAGAATTCGGTGAACTCCTCGGTTCCCCTTGTCGCCAAGGAGAGTGGAAGGCCTGATTCCTGAAGTGTGGTGCGGAGGAAGTCGGAGACGTCCTTACGGGTCGCCCGGAGGACCTTGTTTTTGCGTTCCTTGTCCTTTTCACCTTCATAGGTTGAAGGAAGCATGTTTGGGAAGAGCTTAATAGCAACAGGGAGAAGGAGTTCGGCGAAAGGCACAATGACGAAGACCGAAAATGGAACCAGTCGGGCGATATCTTGAACCGTTCGTTGTAACTGTCGGTGCTCTCGTCTAGAAAGCTCGTATCCTGCAGCCATTTTGACGACTAAATTCGTAGAAATTTTGACTTCAGTGCCGAGCAACTTTGTTCCATCCCAGTAGTGGTTTGCCTCCTTCTTCACTTTCTGCCACAAGGTAAGTTTCTCGCCATCCTTCTTCTTTTCCTTCTCAATCTCCTTTTGCTTCTCATCCTTCGCGGATAGGCCTTCCTCTGTCTTCGATTCAACAGCTATCGGTGTCTGCGAGTTCCCGTTTGGTGTTACATCGGATTCCTTAGCAGGTACCTTTGTTGACTGTGAAGCGGACGCCTGGGAAGGCTTCGCAGGCGCCTTATCGCGAGGAAGCGGTTTTTGGGCTTGCTTGGCATTGAAACCAGGTGGTGGACCGGAAGGGATAGAGCCATGAGGCGATGTCTCGGTAGAGAGGAGACGGTTGTGTGGGACTGAGATAGCGATGGCACGCAGATAGTGTGGGTTCCGTTGGATTGTTCGACGGAGTAAGTGTGCTAGAAAATAAATATCATCATTAGAATTAGAGATTCAAGCCGATACGGAACCGGTAAGCGTACCATTGGTTGTAAGGAGGGATCTCTGGCTGAGAACCAGTCTCGCGGAGAGATGGGACGACATGGCTAGTCTTTTAAGAGTAATGTTACCGTCCGGCGACTCTTAATGTACCTCCTGAACCCAAGAATCGAATGAGCGAGCCCGGGAATTGTCGGTATGTCGGCGGAGGTCGGTGGAGGTGGATGTTGGGACTGATGAGGATTGAGAAGAGAGTGACGCAAATTTGGTATTCGCTAGCGCAGGGAAGCTGTTGAGCTGGTCAGCTGGGCTGGCGAGTTATGTCCGGACAAACGCCTATGAATGAGATATCGATGCAGATACGGGAACGAAGTCGACAAGATATGAAAGTGCTGATGGTTGGCGATGGTTCTTTGCAAAAAGGCGTGTTTCGATGGATTGAAGTCGCAGAAAGGGTGAAATTGGAAAGGGAGAGATTCAAGAGTGAGGGTCTGAGAGGTCCTTATTTAATCTGGTCGGATATAGTGTTATATCCGACTAAGCCGAGTCTTGTGTCCGAGTTCGAATTAAGGACGCTCCTGGAAAATAGTTTAAATTTGACTTCAATTCCGAACTAAAAGTTGGATTCCTCTGAATTCAATTGACAGGATTCCAGGCGGGTGAAAGCATAAGTATATAGGAATTCGAGGCTGTAACGAATCTCGATCCGTCGACGCACTCGGTCTGGGCCTGCTGGCAGCACTTCTTAGCATCCGCTAGTCAACGGTTAACCTGGTCTGCCAGCGTGTCGGAAGTCTGCGGGATTCGACTTTTCGTTCGCCACCGACGACGGTTACATAAGATTTTATCTGTTGGGTGTGAAATGCGGAGTGTACTAAAAGCTAGATGTATCGTATGAAGACTAGCGCACGTCCCAACGTCTGCATGTGCCATTGGAGACGGTCCAGCCGTACGAATATAGTATACTCTCGGCCCAAAACTGACTGTGCTGTCGAGATTTGATTCACGGACGACAACTTTAAAGTGATTGTGGGAGCGGGGTATACATGATCTATTACGTGAAGTCGAGAATGCTTATTTGGGGTATCAGAATCGACGTCGTCTGCATGCAGAATCGGTATCTATGTGCTGGAAAGCAGAACAGATGCATGCACCGCTGACGAAACCCCGGCTGTCTCCTCCAATAATTCAATTGGTCTTTTCAATTTGTTCGCTGGATGTTCTAGAAGCATGCTATCGATAGCAGTATCCTCCAGATAGAATACCGGCTCAAGTGGTGGTTTTGGATTTCAATCGGACTCGAATTGGGCCCCGCACTTCTTCCGGTCTCGTCGTAACAACCTCTCCCTTTTGAAGCATCTCCAGAACTCCCACATCCCTCAATCTGTAGACAACTTCCCTTGTAGGATCCATATAGTCTCTCCAGGTGCCAATGTCGACTTTTCCGTCTCTTTCGAGGGTTCTGGGGACCTCAGACGGGCATATGGTGGATTCCGGGTTCTTTTCATATCTGGCCTGAACAAGCTCCATTAATCGTTCTTCCAGCAGTTCCGTTGACATGCCCAACGAATATCTCGAAATCTCGATATCTTTGAAGATGTGTAATGAACTTCCTCAAGGCGTAGTGTTCTCGAATGAGGTAGCAATAAGCCCAGCCAATAAGAGACCAATTGTGCCTGCAGCTTACCAGGATCGGAGGAGTTTGTTATCACACGCTAAAACCCCATCCAAGATGCCCTCTCGTGATGCCGAATCTCTCCCCCCCACCCTTCTTCCCCGTAATCCATCCTTGAAAACCGTAAAAACAGCATGGCGAAGACGCACAAAGTCCGATGGCGATAGCCTAAATTTCCATATCGTGTTATTTCAATATTTCCTTCCGTCCTCGAATCGATAATATCTAATTCATTAATTGCCACCGTCGCACGTTTGTCGCCTGCCCCGCCGACTTCGCTAAAGCCCGCCTGACAAATCCAACGTTAACTCCACTCAACGTCAATCCATTGACCCCGCGGGTCCATAACTCCACAATGAGGCCTCTCTCTCGTGCCGCCCGAATAATTATGGTCGGCGCCCCCGGCGCTGGCAAAGGCACCCAGGCAGCCCGTCTTCTCAAGGCCTTCCCGAGCCTTAAGGCCCTCTCCAGTGGCGACATCCTCCGCGACAATGTCGCCAGAAGTACCGATATCGGTAGGCCTCATTTTTATCTATCTTAAAGCCATATTAAACGAGACTAATGCCTTAGATATCGGTATTAAGGCCAGCAAGCGGCGACGTACATGTCATCTGGATCCCTCGTCCCAGACACCCTCATGTCTCGTCTAATCCTCTCATCCCTTCCTCCGTCTCCGCAATCATACATCCTCGACGGGTTCCCGCGGACCCGTCCGCAAGCCGAGTCTTTAAGTCAAGCGGGGGTAGATGTAAACTTTGTGGTCAATCTCGACGTTCCACATTCCGTTATCTTGGATAGAATAGCGAACAGATGGGTACATCCCGGCAGCGGACGTGTTTATAATTTAACGTATTCGCCACCGAAGGTTGAGGGAATTGACGACGTTACGGGGGAGAAGTTGGTAAGAAGGGTAGACGATGATCCGGTATGTTCCGATCCAATTATCAATGTATCGAGTGAGCTTGTTCTGTGGCGGGGTGCTAATTTTTTACGATAGGACACATTCAAAGTCCGGTTGGAGAAGTACGAAGAGAAGACGGGTCCATTGATGGAGTTCTATAAGGAGAGAGGTGTGGTTTGGACAGTTAGCGGGAAGACCAGCGATGAGATTACACCCCAACTTCTAGAAGAGGTTGCTAGACGGTTTGGATAAGCCCAATTACAGTAGATGGATTGTTCGAAGATGGCTCGGAGTCTACCATTGTATATACTACCTGTATAGCTACTGCTCCTTATTCGTGTACATTTCATGAACATAAAGCTACTAATCTCAAAATTGACATGCTTCCAGATACAACTGGATTCAAGACTAATCTGTATACAATATTTAGGACCAAATCCATGATAATCGCAAAACATCGAGGCATATATGTACATGTAACATCCATCAGCAAGCATCCAACCATAAACACCAAGCGCCAAGGCCACCTATTTCACTTCCATATCAGCTATATACAGATCCCCACGGTATAACGACCCGAGTTCAACTATTCTTCAGTTAATCCCTCCATGAACCCCCAAAATGATGGATCATAAACGATGTGTCATCACCCCCCGCATCACTATGCCCAACACCAGGACTCCACCTGTTCACTGGCAGAAACAGCACATCCCCAAACACCTTCCCTTCCTTGATGCCCGTATATTCCTCAAGCCCCACCTCCCTCCCCATAATATCATTCACATATCCCATAACCGCCTTCGTCCACCCAAACGGACCCGTCCGATCAAGAATTTCCCTCTCTCCATACTTAATCCCACTGATGCACTTCCCCGCCGACTTTTCTATATCCGCTCTAACCTTCTCCTGAACCGATGTGACCATACGTCGAGGTATTTCGTGACCAGGTTTAGAATAGATCGTCCATTGGATGAACTGTATCCGCTGTGAAAACCCGGATTCTATAACCCACTTATCCGAATACTTTGTTTTATCCAAAATATCCAACTCCATTCCGACGACTATGTTGATGTCTTCTTGCTTAATGTGCGGGAGGTGTGCGATCGACTGGCTGACCCAAGTGTCAATAGGCTTTTTACATTCTGTATCGATGTCGGAGTATAACCCTCCGGATTTAAACGCGATAAGGTAACGGAGTAAATCAGCCGCCAGAATTCGCTGCGGGAAGTTTGCGTAGAGGTGGACGATGAAAGGGTCGGTGGCGTTGAAGTTGTTGACGACGTAGTCAAGGGAAGATTTATCTGTTAAGAGTTCGTATTCGTGGGTAGGGTTAAGGGCATGCCAGGTTTGTCGACGAGTAAAGGTTTCATCGTTCGGTAAGGCGATGGTTTTCCAGGTTTGCCAGATTTTCTTGGGGAAAGGGACTTTGGAAAGATTCTTGGATAGCGTGAGGAGGCGGCGCCTGGTATCTTCAGCGGAAGTCGAGATGGTAGAGGGTGTAAAATCCGGCTTTTGGGGGATGAGGTTTGGGTGTGGTACTGGAGCCGGGAGGAATGAGGGTCCTGGTAGTGAAGGTATGTGCCAGATGAATACAACTAATAGTAGGACATTAAGGAAGCTGATGATTGCTTGACGGCGAGGGAGGCGAATCCAAGAGAGCCATGCAGGTAGGAAAGAGGAGTGCGGGTTCTTGGGATTATCATCCTTCTCCGGAGCGTATGGGTTTCGATAGACTGGATTGTACATCCCGCGGAAGATATCGCGGCGAAGGTCAGTAGCCATCATAAACCGGGCTGGGAACATATGGTTCAGAAACCAGAAGTTGCCTCAAGACCACCTCGTATTGCTATAGCTAGCCGCTGTCACCTAAACGAACCGTGCACTCTATCTAGGTACACCGGGATGGAAATCTAGAAGACTCTGCAATAAAGCATACAACTAGATTACTTTGTGCGACAAAGTGCAAGTGCACAACCAGACAATAACAATTTTGGGCAACCGTTTAATATATTTGACCCGTCAAACTTCTCTTACGGTTGAAGTATTCAATCTTTGGGTTGGATTAACTCTTGAAATCAAACCCTCGGAACGAATCAATTGAGTATCCGTCGACCGGTTTCAGAAATGATGGGCCGAGTAAACAATATATCTCCTTCGTCGCCGGATATTGCTCACGAGATCTCGAAGTTCTGTCCCTTTTCCAAGCCGTCGGCCTAAAAAACGTTTTAACTCTGAAAGTCCAGCAGGATTAACTGTGGAGTCTCCTCTTGGCCGGTCCGAGCTCCTATCAACGGGCCAAGGTAAACCGAACTTCCAAGCGCTGTAAAAAGATGCACTGCACAAATGGCGATATCTTTGGTCTCGAGCTGCAAGGAGACCTGCAGGCTTCCAGTTTTCGGATAACTAACCGGCTGCACAAGCCAACCAGTGGCTAGTGCCAAAGCGTTAGTTACTAACAATCCTTGGTACCACAAGAAAAACCGTAGAAACGGGAAGTTCCTATTCTGTAAATTCAGAAAGCTTGTTTATCCGAGCACTGTTTTGCCCAGAACGCCATATGAGCAAGATCCACTTACTCTTCGCTTTGGATATCGAAGGACCGGGTTTAATGATGAAGCCGCGTAATGCTTTCTGTGCCAAGGCGTTAGAAATAGAGGTTCTGCCAAAGTGGAGATTAGCAATTGCAGTGTGTGAAAAGCGAAAGACATGGGAAGTCTAGACGCCGGGAGATATCTTACTGCATACCTCGGGCTGATTAGATGACTAACCCGTGCCGTGGGGATAGGTTTTTATCGGGCGTTGTTCGACCGGTCGGCTAAAAAGTTCGGTGAGGTCGGTCAGAGCATAAGAATTATGCTCCACTTCAGAGGACTTACTGTTAGAGTTGGAGGTAAGATGACTAATCTTTGCTGCTCCGTTCAAATCCTTATTCTGTCTTGAGTGGTCCTGTCTGCGGGCTCATTTGTGAAGGTAAGGTAGACAGATTCAGAAGATCAAATTTCCAAAAATATTTGATAAGCAGAGTGCCGGGCGCAATATATAATTAAGATCCCACAGCGAGAAAAAGACTGAAAGGAATTCTGAACTCGATACCTTAGATGCCAGTTAGATCAGCTCAAGGAGCAAAAGTCCAATTTATATTCAACTGAGACTTATCTCTAATTCGAAGTTAGAACCTGAATACTCTAGAAACTAGTCAACACATAATTATTGTGGCACAGATGCCAAAATATCACAAGCTGTCCCCTTCCTAGGAATTCGAAATTCCTCGACGTCCCGTCTTGCCGTCGATTCGAAACTCCTTCGAAGACGACAATTCCGCCTTGGCAAAAAAGTGAGAATATGTAAAGTGACATTCTTCGAAGCCCCTTTTTCTTCTAGAACCATAGATGCCCAATATTGACGCCGATATACGAGGTCGATACGTATACACAACATGTCAACACTCAGCGTTTGTTGCAACCAACCCCAATTGCAATACATGGCACCATAACAACCCAGTCCCAGCCCCTGGCCCTGGCTCCCCCATCATCTGATGTCGTACAAGGCAACCCCTGTCCATAGAAATCCCCGAACCATTTCACCAACACTCTGGCCATATGGAGGGTTTCCAGGTTTTCGTCGACACTTGGTGGCTTATCGGTGCATGGCATTCTTGGAGCTCGGGGTGTCCGACTTGGGTAGGTTTAGGCTATACACCGTAGACGGTTTGAAGTTCGAGCCATGTGCAGCTGTCGTGGTGCACATTATGTATATCTGTATGCTGTATACCCCTAGATGAAGAGAGGGTGTTACTTCTTTGATAGTATAATGATTTATAGGGCTTCTCGTCCGAGAACTTCGCGGTTGCTTGCAATTCTTGTTAGAGGATGGTCAGATTTACTTTATAACTGCCGAAAGAGCCTCGTTTGATGGTCGGTTGTGCCTTTCTTGGTGAGGTTGATGGTACTCGGAAAATCTCAATGCCTTCTAGCTGGATCCGGCCTCCAATATATTTAGTAGTAGTCGGAGTAAATGCCCTGTCCGGATTAATTTTGCAATTTAGTAGACTAGCCTCCATACCACTAACATGAGATCTCCTTTATCTCTCGGGCTCTCTGAGTCTGACTTTGGAAAAAAAAAATGATCTTACCACCCAAGAGCGCCATGGAGTTAGAGAATAAGTAGCGTAAACGTTATGCTCTTGTTCCCGGGATTCCAGGAGAGGAACTATTCTGCGAGACCAGATTATATGATGTATTGTATCTTGTGCACACCTGATAGAATCGATAGGTCGTCAAGGGCTCCTTCTTTTGCATGGGTTTATCATCTGATACTAATCAAAAAAACAAATATGAATTTTGAGAATGAGGTGATACAACCAAGCCTGGCTCAGCGACATTTTTCCTCCATATATCATATCTTGGCTGGGTACTATACGTCTTTTGACTGGGATGATATCGCCTTAGCTATGCCCACGATCAGTGTATAACGACACCATAACGAGTAAACGAAAATCGACGACAAAGCCCCCAGCTGGCCAGGATAAACGAATACGAAAAGGGAAAGGGAGTAGCAATTATTCTTCCATCTGGTGCATCGGCTCGGCGTTTCAGATGTGCAGCCGCACAGAGGACCTCGTGTAGGGTTCGGAAGAATCAAAAATAGTAATCAATTGCTATCAAATCACGATATAGATTTTTCTGTCTGATCTCTGAGGAACTACTAGTTTTATATACGGAACTCTCCGTTTAGGTGTTTGTACTGGGGTAATAACAAGAAGTGTGGCTGCCACCCGCTGCTCATTACCAGGGGATGGGATTGGTAGTAATTGGGCGAAATAGATCAGATGAGGGCGCCACCACCCAACACAACTTTTGCAACATGCAAGAGATGCAGGATGCAAGTGCAAGGAGCGAAATCAAGAAGGACTTGTGGGGTTTCCTGTGCGACGACAATCGAGGAGGCAAACAGACCAGTCGACTGGGTATTATTATGTATTGGTTCCCACGTGCGCCCCGAGTAGCCTCCCCCGAGCCATAATCCCAATGATATTTTTCGATTATGAAGGCTTATATGGAGAAGACGGATTATTAACTATCTTCTGTGCATGATTCTGTAGCTCGGTTAATCGGGAGCAGAGTCGGGCATTAATATATATTTAACGGCAAAATGGAAGTGATGGTTCCCTCTCCTTGCAAGTTTGATGGAGTCAACATGCACTTTTAGATGATACTCTCAGTGAATTTACCGAGTGTAGTCAGTCTGCCTTGTCATGCAACGAACGCAGCTGCTTTCGAAGTAAACAACGTCAATTGTCGGCCCTACAGATCAGGGAACATCCGAGAAGATATATTGAGATATTAAAACGGATGGATGAGATTATTAGTTACTGAACAGACATCGATTGCCTACCCCCTTTTGAGGATCAACTGGAACATCGCATGATAGTAATTTGTTGTTACGCCGTGTAACGTTACAAATGTCCCGTAGTACCCGCCCCAAGCTGCCGGTTCTTGACAAATTTGCCATGCGCTATATAGATAGGTAGTGGGATAATCCAGATCGAAAAATATACTATACTCCTATTTAACTGTAGTATTAGGGTCCAGCTGACTATTTGTAGGGCTGCACAGCAGGTTTGTATGATGTGTTTCGCAGCACTTAACTTAGTAGGTTGTGGTTGTGTCGCGCGATCCTCGTCATAACATACAACAGGCGCATATATGGGCCGAAAAATTGGGGTATCCGAAATCTGATGGTCAGTGTGAGCGAATAATACATACGATATTGTAAGTTACGGAATCTTATGACGGGCCCGTCCGCCAATCCAAATCTAGCCTTGTACATTCAGAGTTTCGATCGAATTAACGGCGAACCTCTATCGCGATCCTATTTAAATGTATACAGACTTCTCTCTATTATGTGGAAGAATAAGAAGCTTTTCGTAGACGTATGAATGACTTCTGCCCCGCGGAGCACGCATAGATGCGCGATCTCGATCGATGCTAGATTTAGTGGCCATATCCGAAGTAGTGAAGTCTCAAAAATTCTACTTGGATTAATCTTGCACGGATCTCCGGTAACGCGGGAACGCAAACTATAAAGAAATCTACTTTCCTCGAGAGTAGATATCTTCCGGAGTAGACTCTTTTTTTTTGTTATATAATTGACGTCTAACCGTAATTGGAGAACCTTGAGGTCGCTGGTTATGTAAAGTATACGAAACTGGAGTATGCATGTGCCGATCTTATGCAACATATTCTGGAGCTCCCCACTATTATAAGAGAGCGCTGCCTAAGCACTACCTAGCCTAAATCTCAAAGAATCAAGAGGCTTAGAATTGCATCTGGACAAGGATGGAAGAACTAAATATTAAATATGCACTCCAACAAAAGTTGCGCTGGAATAAAGGCTCCGGAAGAATACTATATCGATATCGGTGATGGAATGGAATGTTGAAGCATGCTTAAACATCGCTTACATTCGGATTTTAGTAAAGATGGTGGGTAAAGATGAAGTCAATCCTCAGAAAACCCCTAACTAGTACATCATTCAATTGCATTGGAGTAGCGCGCGCCACAACACGAAGCATCCTTCGTCCCGTCTTTCTATGGAGCATATGCCTTGGGCTACGTGATGTTCTGTGCTTGTTCCGATGTATCTACAGCTTAGTCTATACTTTTAGTATGCGGAACCGTGCCGTTCTTAGACTCGCCGAGGCTCGTTATGCGGGACCGCCGTCCAAAGGTGGCCTCATCGGTTTAACGTAGGACCCTTACATGATCATGCACAAGGGTCCTGCTGATTGATTGGTGAACCCTCAATTGGGAACACTTGCGATGCAAGGTAGGCCTCTATTAGTCTCTACATTCCACGAAGATCGGTGAAATTATTATTGTGAACGTACTTGCGTATGTTATGCGTGTCAGCTAATTCGAAAGGAGCAGTCTAGTATCTTAAGTGTTCCGCTCTGGAAAGGAATTCCTAACCACAAATCCAACATCACGACGGATCTTGCTATCTCTTTTGTGTTGCTGTAGGATCTATATAAAGGGAGTTCAAGGAGTCAGTTACTTACCATCTCATCCTTAGACTTCATCATCAAACGATTCAAACCCCTCTAATATCCTATACTGATTACCTATAATCACCAAAATGAAGGTTTTAATTACCTGCATCACCGCGCTCGTTGCTAGCGTCTATGCTGTTCCTCATGCTCTTCCTGAGCTAGCTGGCCTTCCCCGAGCTGCCTACGTACCATGCAACGCACCTGGATTCCCTGTCTGTTGTGACAGTAGCAATCAGCCAATTTGCCGTCCAGGTAGGTTGCTGACCCCTCATTATCGTAACTCTCTGGATTTGGTTAACACTTTCTTCAGTGGGTGTAACCCTAAGCAGCGCGACTCAATTCAGGAGCTTCTGCGGTGTTAAAAAGCCTAAGTGCTGTGGTTTTGTAAGTGGCCATATGCATATTTCCGAAGTATGTACGAGCCAAAAAATTCTAACTAAAAATAGGCTGATGGTAAATGTAAACAACCTGCCGGTTTTTAAAATTGGGGTCCGTGTGAAAAAGTTATTATCAATTGCTGTCGAGCAGACCCCATGGGACAGATTTCCTTCTCTTCGTAGGATAACTTATTGTCTTGGGCTTTCCTTCCGTCGCGTCGATGGGTTGGCTTATTCAGTCTGCCTCCCTCGAAGAATTGTCCTTACACTACGTTGTATCTTTTCGTCACTCCTGCTTGGGCTAAGTATGTATGTACTTAATCATAGTGGTTATGAATATATTCAATCATTTTACTGCCTTCAAGATACGGCATGTTGAGGGAAACACAGGTTTCTAAGATAAAATGTTGGGATCTGCACATCAAGTATCAAGTGTACATACTGAGGAAGAAGAGGATCAAGAAGAAGAAGATCTCTACAGGGTAAGGAGAGGGAGCATGCGTTAGTAATATACAAAAATCATTGAAATATCCTAAATCAGATACTTAGTGTTAATTTCGGTCGACAGATACGGGTATACTATAATAGCCCTGCTGAACCCGCCGGTACTATTCTCAATATATAGGGCTCTACTTCATATTGCACCAGAGGACCACCCAGATTCATCTCCCACCAGCTATGATCGGAAACTACCCTCAAAGATGGCTTTGATGAATATAGCACAAATTATTGTTTACTATCCCGCCAACCTCCCGTATGCGGTTCCTGCTGGAGTAATACTAAGGCCCGTCGGCTTAACTGACTTATGCGTGTATGCACATATGTCTGGGTACCGGTGCACCATGGGGAGATGTAGTCGCCTGAACCAAAAACTTGGGTCCAATTTTGATATTGAGGGTGTATTAAGTCGAACTAAACCCTCTTGACATGGGTCACTGTCTGGGGTATGCCCCGCATGGCTTTCAGCCGCCGAAAGGTGCAGGGTACCGGTCGACCAGGGTACGTTTTGGGCCCCACCCAGGCTTGCAGCTAATATATTCCTCATTTTGATTTTCCAGGTTTTTCTAGATCTACTCATAGCCGTTATCTCCCCAACTCTAAAATTTTTGATTGCGGACGCGTACGACTCTTGTGGGGCTGGACATAATTAATTTTTCGGTTCGGCGAGTCAGATACCGAGAGTGGGGCATTTCTTTCCAAGGCTACTGGTAATATGGGCGCTGGACTTTGGCGCTCTTTTTGACATATTGGGTAGGTTTATAATTTATAAGCCTATGCCAAGTTCGGGCGCAATTGCAATCGAATAATTTTGTCTAGGGTAGGGTATGATATGGGGAGGCATGGGGCGGAACATTCCATTCTTTGCTCACATGCGCGTCACGGCATGACTTCTGTAAAAAGTGTATGTCGAAATCTTGATTGGTTTATTCCTCTAAAGATTTGGCTGATTAGTGGTACTCATGCAGGAAAGGGAATATCTAAATCCTAGGTGCACATGCTCTGCTCTTCCTCCACCCATGGCCAGAACCACGACTCGTGCACCCGCCTGAAACATTTCGGCAGGACTATTAATTCGGAGCGGAACTCCGGCTCCTGTGCTCATAGGTCCATGCATGGAAACCACTAGTTCGGCTTCCTAACTTCTAGGTGGAATGGCACTGCGCCTAGTTCTAGTCTGTTTATACATGGGCGCCACATGCACAACCATAAATGCGCCCCTGTAGCAAGGTATATTGGTACTTCATCCGATCCATGAAAAATTTGTTTGCTCTCAATTTGAGAAAGATGCGCATATGCCCTCTCGAATATATTTTTGGGGCCTTTACAGTATGGGGGGATTGAAATGAATGATGATAGGGCCTTTGAGGGGCTTCTCTCTTTTATGACTGGCTTTCAATTCACACCATATCCAAGTGCTACCGGTGAACGATCGAGTCCATGAAAGTGTTTTCCGCGCTAACTTCAGCATTACACCGGACGACTTGGGACTAGTAGCTGCGGTTTACCAAGTTCTAAGTAGCTACTAACAACTAAACTGACGGTCCCGGATTCATTTTAATATTTTCCGGTAGTAGAGCAGCTAATGGACCTAGTGGCTAAGCCCAATACTTGTGTCGCCAGAATCACAACTTTGAAACGACGGCTCGCTAGTATTGTGGATGCCTATATGTTCCTATCTACCAAGAATGTACTCCCGCGATTCACGGACGATAATAGTGCAGTGCTAGGGCCTCAAATATTGGCAATACTTGGTCGTTTTCAATATTAGGTACCCACATGCCGGTGCATGAGTCGTATTCTATTAACCGACGGCATTGGTGGAAGTTCTTCCTGCTCTTTTAGATCTTACATCTTCTCGTGTTTATCCATCGTAGTTTCCGAAACTGTGCATTCTTTTAGTTTCGATCACTGCTATCGCGCAATCTTGTCTTTGCCCGGTGTGTTTCATCTTCCTGTTCTGACCAGATATCCCATTATTTTCAGGCCGTAGATAGACCTCCCAATAAACATGTGTATCTTCGATTAGGCCTGTGTTTTGGTTTGGCTTATTACACACGCTCAAACGCCTGACTGGACGCTTTTTGAGGAGCTCGGATTTAAAGAGTGCTACTCTAGGCTAATCCGGTTTCTTTCGAAGTCTTAGCCTTTTGTCCGAATATTTTCCCTCCAGCTATTAGCATTCGAAATACGAGGTGGCAAGGATTCCTACCTTTTGAAAATAACTTTCAATGACATTTGTCTTTAGTGTTCTAGACTTATGTATCCTCAACTTCATTTGATATCCCCAAGAAGAGTATGTAACAATTATATTGTTTAAAGTCTACAAGTCTGAACTAAAACTCAGAAAAACTCATATACTCTGGTTACAATACGACATTGGACTCCTCCCCGTCGTCGTCGACCAAATAATAGATTTCCCCTTCAACCTCGACGTCTTTAACCCCAATTTCAGCGGCCTCGATAACGAACTCGGCCTCTCGCTTTTCCGTTTTCTTTGGGGACGTGAGGTTTTCTCCAAGCACAGCCCCTTTATTGAATTCCCTTGTTTTCCAAACCCTCTTTTTCCGGTAGAATATTTCTCTGACTCGGTACGCAAAGACGAAATCACTTGTCGAGCCAAAGCTTTGACTGTTGTACGCCCCTCTCGAATAACTGACCTCTTCACCAACTTCAACTGGTACCATTGCTGCGGTTCCATCAACACCAACAGCGGCGTTGATACAAATGTCTCGAGAGTTGATAGTGGATCCTTCACCGCCTCTTGCTATCTTGACGCCGGTAACCATGTACAAATTACATCCGTTCTTGATAAATTCGGCAGCGACTGAGCTGACACTAGTTCTAACATACTCCGGTGTCGGCTCGATAGAGTACGTATCCATGAGGGGTACTGTGTATACGCTTTCTTGGGTTCTACCCCAATGAGTCCCAACACCGCCAATAATGGGCAACTGGGCAACTTTTGCCCAGAAGCCTATCCCGTGGTGGGAGTTTCGGCCTAGATCGATGGTCCAAGAGCCCTTTTGTGTATGGTTTATCTTGATATCTTCAGGGATATCTAAAGGAGGGCCAATGAATGACGCTGGGTCTTTTGGGTCACGCCAGACATGGCCGAGCCGAATATTGTTGTCCGGCGCGTAGTCGTCGTTTGGAGGACGTAGATATGTTCTCCTCGCCATTCCCGTGCTTTTGGGTTGGTGTATATTTGCCGCACGGCACTGATTAATTCTTGAGGTGGGATCCGTGGGGTCGAGGGCACGCTTCAGCGCTGTCCCGTGGTGAATAATTTAAAGAACTAGAACTATGAAGTCTCGTCACCAAAAAGTTTTAGAGCTTTATTTGACTACCAGCCGGCTAGCCTTGTGTGCCTTGCGCTTGCGTTGAAGCGGGGAGAAGATTATGAATCCGTAGAGCCTTGCTGGTCTCGTTGAGCCTTGCGGAACCTGAAACAACGAATATCGCACTGGGCACCTACTTAAATGGCTACGCTCGTACGATTCATCGACGCGATACTCTACTTCCACGCAAATGCGTCATCGAAGTATCGATTATCAACGGACTGTACCGTATTGAACTGACGGACCCATATTCACTTAACGCTCTATATGCTCACAAACTAGTAGCTAGTATGTTGTGACTAGGTCGCTTTGATTTGATTATTTACATGTCAGTATCCTGTTCGCTTTCGTCCCCCTTGCCCATGGTGTCATACCAGATAAATTTAAATTTAAACTTAAGAGTGTAAATGCTGCTGCGTTCGAATACTTATCGATCACCCTGTAGCTAGGTCTCCGAGGATAGGAGATAACAGTCACAAGCTCAGTATCAGCCGATTGAGCTCAATCTTACATCCTTCAAGCCCTCGTTTGGGATCGAAAAGTTTTTCAGGACAGATCATTCGACAATCGGCTGCTCCCTTCCGGTCGTCGATAGCAGACATATTTTCAAATATCTTTCGAATACCGCGGTAGCTCCATAGAGCAGCCTGCCTTGCCTCTGGGACATTGGGCCCCCCTACACCCGATTGTATTGAAAATTCCAGGGTCAGAGCTGCTATACCGGCAGCTATGGGCGTTGCAAAAGACGTTCCGGAGACATAGCGGGTGGGATGCCCATCGTTTTGACTCTTCGGCCACGCTGCTTTAATTCCTTCGCCAAGAGCCATGAAGTTATAGTCGCCCTCCGAGGCCAGGGGTGAAGCATCTGATTTCACGCCCTGGCCCGTAGCAGATCGGATACTAATCACCCCTACAGTTCTAGCTGGGAATGACACACGCTTATTTGGGATACCGGAACCTGCATTTGACGCTGCAGCAAGGATAATCTTGCTTCTTGTACTCGCACTCTGGATCGCAAGACGAATATCTTCATCTTCGTCGTCGAAACCAAGAGAGAGTACTATAATATCGACGTTCCACCCATCGAGTGATGATGCATGATTAATTGCCTAAATAGCATTAGCTGAATTTGAAGTAAAGTCCAAAAATATATCCTTACCTGGGCCAATCTCAGAGGAACCGAATCATCAAACTCAGCGCTATTCGAGACTTTGCCAACGTAGAGATCTACCTTAGCGACCCGCAAAAGAGTATCACAAACAGCTGTGCCATGTCCCACGTAATCATTTACATTATTGGATGATTCAACCCAATCCCAGGAACCCATCAGTCTAGATGCGTTTTGTTCAAGATGTTTCTCAATTCTTGAATTTGTCGTGTCAATTCCTGTGTCAATAACTGCAACTTTGACTCGTTTATCGTTTGATCGTCGTGAAGAGTCTATAATAGGGAGGGTGCAGCGCTTCAAGTTTCCAAGCCATTTCTTTGCAGAAGTAGCTCTACGGTAGCCAGACAATTAGATTAGGTATGAAGTCGTACTTTCGTAACGATTTTATAGAGACTTACGTTTGAGGAGGCATATCGCTGCTCTCGAGATCGAAAAGTGACCCGGTATTGGTGCCGAAGCTCGAGGGTACCCGGAATTTGACTTCTACCGTTAGTTCCGAGCATTTGAAAGTTCGTACTCGATAGACCTAAAAATACGCACCATTCCTCCCGCTCTGAATCCGTGCACCTTGGGGCGTTCGTAAACGGGGAATCCTTGAGTTGTATTGAGGGCCTTCTGCGGGTTATGGTTATGAATTAGACAAAAAAAACATATAGTTGGTGGGAGTGTATCTCGCCATGGGCATACTTACGTTGGATTCTCTCCGGGGATTCGGTTAAAAGGTATGCCACCGTTGATATTGCCTTGGTGGTACATCTCCCCTCACCTCCAATAGAAAATGGTCTCTCGCGGGTTGAATATTCTTCATATACTGGGTGGTCATCGTCACTTTCGGAATCAGAATTCGTGGATGCTGGGCTTGTCTCGTGCTGAGGCCTTCGACCTGATAACAGGGCTCTCTGCGTCGAGGATGACCGTGATTTAGGAAGCCGAGCAGGAGGATGGGGATACTCATTATTATGGCCTTGCATTTGTCTCCGTTTTGGTAGCTGCTGCTGAAAAGCTGGAAGGTCTATCAGAACCCTACGTACAATTTCGGTTCGAATAATCCGTCTGCGCGTTTCCTGCTCTGTTTCACCCTTTCCGGACCTTCTAATGCGTGCTTGGCGAAATAGTGTATCGAATCGCAGACAACTATGAACTGCTTCAAGATAATTATTTTTCGATAGGTCGTTCCATTTTTTTTTCCTGTTATGGAAATCTCGGATGGCGGTCCATCCGTAATCGTCGGTGGTATTGTAATATTCATTGGGTATAGGACCGTATTCGATTTCCATCAGTAGTCTTGCAAATTCGGTGAAAGATTTCATTGGCGCCTCGTTGTCCGCCGTCGCCAATGTGGCCGATACACCATGGCCGACCCTACATGAAAAATATGGAGACTCTCGATTACAATCTTGTAATGAGTCGGATGAACTAAGAAAAGATACATGATCCCCATCCCAACAATCTGATGTGTATCCTGAATTATAGAATATCAGAAGATGCAGCGCTAACTTTGCTGCAAGCTCTCTCCGCTGTGAATGGTTAAATAATATCATTTCCTCGTATTTTCCCACCGGTTCATTAAAGAAACGATCTTCCAGAATCATACTTTTGAGTTTTCGGATGGGGTATCGATTCGGATCCATGGCAGGGAGGTCGAACGCAAGAGGGTCTTCGCAAAACGCTGCCAGCACTTTGTCAAAAAGTAGTAGAAGGCCTTCCCTACGTTTTAGAGCAATTTTCACGACTTGACACAGCGCCGGAGATTGGGACTCGGTATATTTGCACTGAGATTCACTATCGGAAATTAATGCAAGCCATGATTGCAGAAATCTGGTGGGCTACCCTATAGGGGTTCGGAACTCTTACTGATCCAATTTGCAGCGAATGTTGTGCCATAGCGTTAGCTCTGGGCAGTATATAAGTCCATCCAATGCATCTTGCGTCCCAGAAGAGTCTGTCTGGAATGTATCTGGTTTTGAAATATCAGGAAGTCGTATCATAACCTGATGGTTCAGTACCGACCGGCATTTTTCGAACTCAATAGAAGTTGTTGCCACTATTCGATCAATGAATTCCCGGTATTCGTATTCGAAGAATTGAAGAAATCTATCTGCAGGATGCATCTCATTTGTGGTACTCCCAGTCACCGGTATAGTCGCAGATATTCTGTCATGGCTGTCGATATTTTGTATGTCATCCAGCATTCGAAGTACGTCTTTGGCGACTGAACGAACTTCCATTCCATCTGAAAGTGTGCTTATCACAAAAATGGAACCCTTTGTACCGCTCGTTAGGTCGAATACCCCATCAAACTGCCTGAGCAGTGAAAGAACCCGCTCTAGTTGAGGATATTTCCCCCAGAATTGGGAATCGATATGACACTCTGTGGCCCCGCTAGTCGGGCGGAAATCCCTATTTACAAGCTTGTCTAAAAGCTTAAAGAGCTTGGAAAGTAGTACACCGGCGCCGGCTGTTAGAAGCTGAATTTCAGCATGGTGAGAGCAGTCTTTCGAAATTATTCTGAGAAAGTTAGCCTCGAAAAACTGCCGACAGTCCTGTAGTCGGAGAGACGCGAGATCCTGTCCTAGAGACCCACGATTCAAGTTCCAACTATAGTCTTCGTTTGCGACGCGGAATTTCGCCCGGTATTTGCGAAACTCTTTCAGCAATAGGGTGGGGTAATAGTCCAGCCTTGCCGCCATTGAAAAGCCTCGTCCAACGTTAACAAACAATCGAGGGGGCTAAAGTCGTACACTGGAATGTGGTTCACAGGTGCCAATCGCAATCTATAGCTATCGCCGACAATAACGCTCTAGCATGCTAGATAGGTCGAATGTGAAATCGGAAGAAATTGGACTTTTCGGATCCGCGGAGCACTGGTGCTGTGACGTATTCGAAACATGTCTTATACATGTATTAGATGATAGAAGACAAAATTTAAGGAGTCGTTAAGCTTGGTTTCAGGTTGCGGGGTTATACCGTCTACGCCCATTACTCTACTTACAACTCATCCTTATCTATATAGCTTGGTCTATTAAGATTATAACATTAATGGATACCAGTATTAGCCAAGGTATATATACGTATGCTCAGATGCAATAGTTAATCTTAACATCCAACTTTACTAACCTCTAAGCGGTACTGAAGAAACGTTCGATGCCCCGAAGGAACCCATTTTCACATTAGCATGGGACTGTGATGATCTTATCCAAGAGTGTCTAAAAAACGCGGAAGAAAATACGCCACCGTGTAGGGATACATTAGAAGGCTACGAAAGGCGGTTCAAAGCCTGGCAAGAGTATCTCGGAGTGTTTGCGGAGAAAGAGATGAGCCTGGATCGCCGCCTGCGCAAACAGCTCGAGATTCGTGATGTAGTAGTTAGACTGCTGCTTATCTTGAGACGGAATCTCGGTCAATGTGAGGTTCCATCATTAGAATGTTAATGAGCTATCACTGAAACGCCCAAATCTGGCAGTAAAGGAACTCCACCGCGATATTCCGACTACCTCCTCGCAAGACCAAAGGGTCCAACGTTTGGCTTCGAGCCTAGGAACCCTTGAAAGTGAAGATTCCGACAAAATCCCAGGCCTTGTGGTGTACTGCTGCGGAGCTATCGACGAATCTTTAACAGAATTGAGCCAAGTTGCGGTCGCCATCCGACAATCTTCACGAACTAGTGAAACCGTACGGGCCAGAAGATACGCCTCTGAGCATCTAGACCTGGATTCCTTCGAAATACTAAGCATTCTCTCGCTCGAAATACTTTACCCCAATGCACCAGAGAGTCTTATTGTTCAGCTCGGAAGGAGCATGGTTGACCGCTACGCGCGCTTAGCGTTCAGAGCTTCTAGGCACGAAGAGTTGAAAGTAGATAGACGACTACGACTAGAAGTCCCAGCTACCATCGCAGACTCCGATGTTACGGCCCTGGTTTCTACCACAGTTAGTAGTCCGGGCACTGGAATTCCGGCTATGGTCTCTAACGCGCAGTTAGCTGGCTTCGTTGAATGCAGACGACCACTACCAACAATAACATCTGCCAATTTCACCGAGTACCAGAAGCGTCTGGAATTCATCAGGGCTACTAAGTCCCGACCCAGTACTACAATCGTACTGGCGCAACAGCATGAGCCTCCCGTACCGCGGTTTGAAAGCATTTCGGACCTACAGTGTCAATGGTGTTTCACCAATATCGGTCCGGGTCTTGTGAAGGATAGGGTTTGGACCGCACTCGGGAGGTACGTTAGACAACTTAGTATGCGAGTTTCCTGCTCGTTGGGTGAATATATAGCTAAGAATCGGACAGGGAGCATTACCGTAAGGACTTAGGGCCATTTTGCTGTCTTTCAGAGCAGTGCGCGGAAATAATTCCGGTTTATTCGTCGCTCACAAAATGGAGAAAGCACATGTTACAACATCATTTAAATTGGGCACAGCATATTCACCAACAGAGAATGTGGAGATGTAATGTGGAGTGTGCTGCTGATGAAAAAGACAGCGAGAGCAATATGCATGAACCGGGTACCGAGGTCCTCTTTTCGACTCCAGACGAACTTCGGGGCCATCTAAGAACGCACCATAATAATATTTGGAAGAAGCTTGATGACGCCGAGATTACCGAAATTATTGAAAACTCAACCTTCGATACCTCTCAGAAACCGGAAATTTGCCCCCTGTGTCGTATGATCCCATACGACGTACAGTCGCAACAATATACCCCTAATGCACGCGATGGTGTCCGTTCTATTTCGGCTGCAATGGAGAACCACATTGCAGAACACTTACACAAAATAATGGTGCTTTCGTTGAGATTGCTAGAAATTCAAGAGCCGCAAAGGTTGCAGACTACTGAGCACGGAGACGTCCACTATAGTGATAGTATGGCGTCTGCCGAAATATCGGTATCTGGAAGGGATACGATAGCTCATTTTCGAGACAACTTCGATTCGGACCAATCCTCCTTCTGCTTCGAGTCCCCCCCCAAGACTCGCCCAGTGTCTCCCGCAGATTCCCTAGATTATAAAAGACATTCCGAAGGATTGTTGGTGCATCCCCTAGGATCTGATACTAACTCGGCCAGCGGCTGTCCGAACGCGCGACAGGAGGACTCTTTTTCAAAAGGAACTTCTTCTAGGCCTATCTCTAGGCTATTGAGTAAGGAGTACAGAATTGGTTGGATATGTGAAACCTCAATAGAAAGCGACGCAGCTTTTTCTGTTCTAGACGAGGTGTACAGTACAGACTTGGTAGACACAACCAAATCTAAGGTCTACAGATGCGGGAGAATCGGCGTACACAATGTCGTTATAGCAGATGTATCAAAGGGAGTGGACCGAAACTCCTCCACTACTACCGTCGCAATCCATATGCAAAACGAATTCACTGGCTTGAGGTTCTTATTAGTTATTGGTACCCCGAAAAACACTTTTGGGGAGACTTTGGTCCGGCTAGGTGATATCCTGATCACGAAACAAAATTCTCTCGAGGCCCACCGTACACGATACGACGAAGCGTCTAAAATACCCGCTAGGCTGTTATCAAGTCTTCGGTCACTTCATGTAGGGCGCAGTTGGACTAGCGAGATACCCGCAATTATTGAGGAATGCCAAAAATTGCACGAAATTATTCGACATTCGGCACGACTAGATAGCCTGGGGGGAGTGCCTCAAGGAATTTACGGGGATCCAGTCATTTACCATGGCCAGATATTATCGATGTCTAAAGACTATACACTAAGATACGGAGATATACAGCGCCAGATTATCGGGTTCGAACATTTCATTTATCGGAATTTCGGAAGTAGTGATATAGTCCAGTTTTTTCCATGTGTAGTCATCCAAGGGACGGGACACCTCTTTGAATCTCTTGAATGGGAGAGTTGGACGCCATATATCGCGATTGTCGCAGCTGCATACACAAGGTCATTTCTTTCCCATCTACCACTCCCAGATAAAGAGGAGCATCAGCAACAAGCTTTGATTTTCGTCAACATCTTAAACGAATACCTCAAGGAAGATATCTGTGGGCTCAAATCACAGGATATATCACACTCAGATATCGGGAGCGGCGCAATGGTACAGTTTTTCCCCCCGATAGTTCGCGCTGCTTGTTTGTGGTGGGTACATCATACTATAAAAGGCGAACTGGAGTTGGGAGATGGAGGCCCAATTCATATGTTCCTTCAAAAACATGCCTTACACTGGCTTGAAGCGTTCGTCATCCTGGGAACCGTTCCGTTGGAGATGCTCGAATCTCTCAAGTTGGCTGTCCCGGTAGGAACCATCATCCTAAATCTTTGGTCTATTACACACTGACAAAATTCCCACCACATATAGAAATACAAGGGTCAAAAATTGTTGGAACACCTTTCCCATGTAACCGCGTTCCTGGAGGCCGAAGTTTACGAAATTTATAAGGAACCCCTACGACCTCTGCGGATCTATACTTTAGCGGATAAGTATAAATGGTTTAGTAGAGATCGCGATACTCAGGACAGCAAGCCAGAACGGAAATCTATGAGCTTGTTGACGAGCGCTCGGCCTCATCTCTCGTTCCAAGACCTCCCGCCAGAGGTTCATCTCAAAATTCTCAAACATCTGTCTCCGCGGCAGATTATCGTACTTTTACAAATAGCCCCTTCGATCCGAGAAAGAATAGCCAGCTGGAACTTGTACTATCTGAGCGCAGAGCAGCTCTGTTATCTCTATTCCTGGAATTCACATGCATCGGAATATGGGGCTAGTCTAGGGAATCGCAAGTCGATATTATACACTCCCGATATTAGAGCAAATATCACGAAAGTCTTTAGGAATAGGCTACACGATTTCCTTATACTCTCCGACTACCCGCTGGAACTGAATTACTTCTCGGCACATTACACCCTGCTGATCGAACTAGATAAAGGCAACGGAGAAACCTCTCAAGATGATGTTACCAAATTCCTAATAGGTTTCGGCCACAGATATCGATATATTCACGGATTTTGCCATGCAGTTTCCGCCTTGGACCCCCACGGAACATATACCCGCTGGGGGAGACGCTACCCAGACGAGGAAACCTATATATCATGCCTTCTATTTGAGTTAGCCATGAATCACATTCGATCAGATACAGAAACGCCCACATGGGAACAATGCAGCTCACGATGGCGCAAGTTTCTAAAAATACTGGATCAGACCTTCGGCCCAAGGAGTGGGACACTACTTCAAGATTTGCTTAGTAATCGTGGGGTTTTATTACTTAAGTACAGAGATTATGTCGGTTCTTGCGACCGAAATCATCTCCCAGGGGTTTTTAATGCTCTACGGTGTCTGATGGATAGGGAAGGCACTGATTTCGTTGAGGCGTTGGCTACGTATATGCTATCGCTGGGGTTGGACCGAGCCCTAAAGCTCCTTGATCAAAACCCTGCGGAGATTGAATATTTGAAAAACTGTTCAATAGAAGACGTGCGCCTCTGGAGAGGTCTTTGGACGGGTTTTGAAGATGCTATTTTCCTCGAGGATCACAAGTATTATTCCTAAGAGGACTTCTGTTAACCAAGCCAACCTAATCCTTAAAGTCTTTAGAGGTTGCAGGCTGGAGCTCAAACTTGGCCCATTTCACGATATCCTGTACGTATACTTGCTCAAATCTTAGGGCTTCCCTATACCAATCACATATCCCGTACGAATCTGAGCTCCTGACCCTTCTTCATATATTTGTACTTTTTCACGAACAACGTGGTCGAATCAATGTATCTAATCTTCAACCTACGATGTATACACGTATAAGTATGGGAAATCAAGTCCAACTTCAGGGCATTTTACCTTCAATATAAACTCGAACTAAGAATCTAGTATACTATACTATACTATCATACACCCACAACCCTCGCTAAAAAACCAATAGCGGTAAAAACCTGGCCCATATCAGGAGTAAAACCCGCCGTTGGAAAAAGAGTGGTTGCGCATCCTCCCTCAGTCACCTTGCAAAAAAACACTTCATGATTTGTGATGGCCGATAAACAGATCCACGATACATCACAACAACCCAAAAATTCAAGCATAATTCCGCCCGCCAAATTTTCGACTATAAATACCCCTCTTCCCTCCTTCCTTTCCTTTCCTTCCTTCCTTCCTTTCTTTTCTTCTCTCTTCATGGCACCGGGGGGTCAGGGAGCTCAAGAATCCCTTGATCCAGGTACGACTTCCAGATAGCGGTATGGAAGTCTACTTTGCTTTTGTAGACGTGCAACCGGTTAATTTTTGATTTTTGCTTGAGACTTAAAGTACTTTGTACTTAGTCTTGAGCTCCCTTTTTTTTCGTTGGCACTCTAGGCGCTGTTCCTAGGGTCTGAGGAAAATACAAAGGGAAAGCATATGGGGAGAAGAGGGGAAGGGAGTATAAACGACAGAGAAAGATATGTCCGTACAGCAGTACCCAGGCAGATACTTCAGCTAGACATGAGCTAGTTGTTAGTTAGATGGAGCAATGGAACACCATTGAGATCATGATGCTAGAGGGGCGGCATTGGGCTTGGAGAACCCTCGGAGCTCGCAGGCTTCTTCCCCGTCCAACCCACGAGTGATCGAGTCCGTGTAGTTGTTAGCTAGCTCGGCTGAACAACTTCTCTTCGGCTGGCTTTCCCGACCTTTGCAAGTTGGTGATTCGTACGTTTTGTGTATCTAACCTTGCAGTGTATCAGGAAGCCCTTGCGATGAGCCAGCCACGAGAAAGAGAGAGTCCGTCAAGTCATTTAGCGACTGAACCAGACCAAAACGAAGGTATCCCAGGCGCACTTAGATGCATCTAGTACCAACCTGATCACTGTTTCATCAAAGAAACAGGCGACCACTGCGAGAACAAGACGAGAAGTATGTCAGGCTAGTCTAACCTAGCAGATGGAACTATCATGGTAGGAGGGCATATACATCTCTTTCAACCCCTTTTGCTCGCTCTTCTCTCCTTTCAATCCCAGATCCGATCAGGTCCCGTTAACCAGAATACCGGTCGGTAAGTCATCATTTCGGATCCATGTAGGATGCCAGAGGCGAAAAAATGCTGAGGACATGGCGATACCTTCACATGACGCCATGCCACCCACTCGAATTCACTTAGCCCATCAACTCAACTTCGCCAAGACTTCTTTACGGTTGTCAAACGAAGCAGAGTGAACAGAAGACAAAAAAGACAGAAACGAGTGGACAAAAGATCAGTCATCTGCACGTGGAAATTAGATGAGCTCACAGGGAAGGGTCTCAGTAATTATGTCTTTCTATAAGTGTAGTTCTGATAAGTTGTATATCGTGCGACGCTACTGTCGGGTCTCTCTTGAAGTCTAGTAGTCGGTATATTCACGTCTCTATAGGATACCAAGGAGTTAGCAATGGCTTCGAATACGGACAAACATTCATACATTGGAAGAAATTGCAGCGAAAGTCCTCAGAATAGTGGCATATCATGCGGAGATAGCTTGAAACCTCCGGTTCTGGTCAGCTCTAGCTCTGACGTTTCCAGATCTGCAGGGCGTGTTGACGCTCAACGTTGATCGACGCTGCCCTAGGGCATAGTCTTATATAATGCAATGAACTACTTACCTGTCATTAAACTTGTGGCAACAGGCCCATGTCCAGAAGAATACTACGATTTTGTAGCATAAATTCTAGAACTGGAATACGGTATGCGGCATCTACAGCCGAATCAGGCCCATAGGGTGGCATCAAGATTGCAAGCTCCGGTTGTTGTGCCATGGCAGCGAGTAATTGCCTGTATCGCTCCATTATAGCAGCGGTGGAAGTGGCAGTGGCATTATTTGCTTGAACTAGGCGTCTTTGGACTGGAAGTCCTCGAGTAATGCGTCGTCGGATCCGTGGTGGCTCCGCAAGAAGTGGAGTTACTCCTTCGAGGAGGGCTGGCCCTTCGTCCTCACTGGGGTTCGAAGCGATGTTCCACGGCATGCGTGGTATTTGTTCAATACACATTTTCTTGTGATTTGTGTCGTGGGTCGAGATGTCATCTTGGTCAAGTACTTAAGTTCAGGTGTAGAGATGGTACGAAAGTGAGGGGTGAAGGTTAAGTTGTGAGAAGAGGTAGAAAGGAAGCCGGGTAGTGGGCAACTCTTATATAGACCTCCAATGCGGATCATGAAATTAATTACGATAGCCAGTGTATAATCATCAAGCTATAATAGTATAGCCGTTGCATTCAATACCATTACAGACTCAGGGATCGTTGATTCTCTGGCGTCAAACTGTCAGTCACGATAATCTCGATGTTGCGCCGGTGTTCGTCTATGTACAGATACGCGAGGATATTCTTCCTAAACAGGTCCCGAAGTTCTAAAGATCCGTCAAAGAGTCTATTTTTGGATCATGGGAGCGACTACATGCCAGAGTTGCGTTCGAAAACGTCTACTCGAATCCATTACGACAAACGATCATAGATAAGGGTTAGCATTAGGATATAATTTCATGTTACATGATTTTCGCGATCTCTCATCTATACGTAGTAATTACGAGTGGCCTTTACTACTAGAACTCGCAGGCCTAACTCGATATTCGAAGGACCTGCCGGCTGCCACGGGCATGCGTAAAACGGTTCAAGAACAACGCACAAAATACAACGTGCCCTGGCTTAGGCAGCGACTCGACTCTCCGCTGTTTCCCATTATCGAATCCCTTTCGAGGAGTTGCTAGGTAACGTTAACAATAACCGCAAGAAGAGTCGGGAGGTCTTAGGGTGAGCTCATTCTTGATCCTGAAGCTACTTTTCAGTGATATTATTGATTAGTATCTTAATTCCAAAAGCTTGTCGCGTTCTAACTATTCATGAATTCATGAATTCAACCAATAAACCCAACTACCGTCCTTCTATTTAGATCTAGAAAGGGAAATTCTTGTCTCATAAAGGGCAATTCTAAAATGACACGGGGATATCCAAAAATTCCATTTAAAATCACCCCACCTGTCTAGGGTCCTGTGGAAACGGCGCCGGCCAACTCACACCCCTACTATACGTATACCTCTCCTGCAACCTCTCCAAAGTCCCCCTCCCCAACGGCCCTCTATAATACGCTTTCAAAAAGATATAACTACTCTGCATAGCTTGATAGTACGTATAAACCGTTTCCATCTCCTCCAATAGAATCTCCAACACCCGTCTCAACACCGTATATGGTAAATCTGTAATTCCAAAGACTGGTGGCGGGGGTAATGGGCGTATGACATAGTCTTTACCGACTAATCCGCGGACTATGGAGAGGTAGGTGTTCGATTGAGTGACTGAGAGGGGGTATATTCTTTCCTTTTCTATTGTTATGGCGGATGCTCTGGAGGATGGAGGTGGAGGGAGGATGATGCATTCAGTGGCGAGGAAGAGGCGGTAGTATTTTTGTCTTAGGCCGGATTTTGTCAGTGAGATCTTTTCGCAGAGGAGGTCGAAGACTTCGATTAATGTGAATTTTACGGTCGAGGTGCCGCAGAGTTTGCATCCTGGGAGTACTTTCTTTTTAGGAGCTTGGGCGGTATCCGTGTCAGCTGTTGATGAGGGTCCTGCAGCTTGAGTGTCTGGGATAGCATCTAAGCTATCATGATTTTGGCCGTTACAGTCGCAATAGTCTGGAAAGTCTAATGCCCAAAGGCTTTTACTCGCCATTCCCAGAGGTTTGTAGCAATGTAAACATATACTCTCGTAGCAAACTCTTTCGTAACAAGGTTGTAACCATCCTTTTACAACTTTTGTCTTGGCTTCTCCATTTTCGGAGTTGACGACCATATTTCTTTCGATTTCGTCTAGATATCCGTATCTTTGTACACCAGCCAGCTTTAGATCCGATGAAATGTCGTCGCCTCTTCTAGTTTTGATTACTCGCCCTGGGAGTTCATATTCCGGTTTATATCCCGTTAACCAAGACGGGGATGAAAAACAAAGATGGTATTGTTTCTTATTGAGGGATGCGAAGGTTTGGGTATTTTCGTATTCAGCCAGGAAACGATCGGAGCCGGTTGATATCTTTTGAGTAGATGATGAAGATAGAGAAGATGAAGCGGAAGAAGTTAAAGAGGTCAGAAGAGGAGGTTTTTGAGTCAACGTCGTATCACGCGGACAACGGTGGTGAAGGCACCATATTGTGCTATATTGCCATGAAGCTGATGTGGGGGTTTGTTTGGAGTACTTGAAGGCGGCGAGGTGGATGGGGTATAATGATGAAGGGTAGAAGATGCCTGTTGCACTATCTAATAGAAGGGCGGTGGAGCATGTAGGTGGGCATAATGCGTGGCTACAATACGGGCATTTATGAGGATTAGAGGGGGTATAATGGGACTGTGGAGTGAATATACGCCGGTGGATGCGAGTTATGCATTTGGCGCGGGAGATTTCTGATTGAGATTTTGAAGGTGCGACTGGAGGGCAAAGATGACGAAGACCTTTCGTGGAAAGGGAAAGAGATACCCGGTCTCGAAAGGTGAGATATTGGAGGATTAAAGAGAGTATGTCGAGGGAAAGGGCGAAGAATGGGGGTTCTTCGGCGGGGAAAGGAATGGGGGATTCAATAGACGCGATACGAGCAAGCGTGGCTATTGTAGGACTGTTATCTTTATTGCGGTCGCGGGATATCTGGAGCTTCTGGAGGGCTTTGGAGAGCATTTTGGTAGTTTGCGATGCTTGGATATCCTATATCCGATCAACCGATCTTGAGGTTTATATATTAACAAACGGCCTCGGACGGTCCGAGCTTAGCTTCAATGAACCCGCTCCACAACGGTATGTTCCTGCATCTTCTATTGGCTGAATATGCGAGGGACTAGGATGGATCAATGCATTCATCCATCCCAAGTCCTACCATCAACTTGAGTCCACTTTCTGTACCGGCCGCCGCGTTTGAAGATGCTGTATTTATTGGAGATGAAAATGTCGTTCTAGAGTACATGTACATATATGCCGTCCCATATGCAATTTTATACACTCCCAAAGCAAATTGCCGCCAGAATGAAGCATTCGTAAATCATAATCGTGTCGGAAACAACCTCTACTTTGAGCTGTTCTCACTCTTTCTTCTTTTCACTGTCTTCGCGACCATCGTTGTAACGGGTGCCGCTTTTCTCTTCCTACCCCTTCTCTCTTCTCCTATTTTCACAGCAGCGCTACTACTGCTCACCCCCCTCTTTCCCTTGACTTTCTCGCCTGCACTCTCCTTTCCCTTCTCTTGAATTACGGTACTAGGAGTAAATGGGCCTTCCTTCCCTCCGAATCTCGCTTTGTATTGTCCCGGGCTCTCATACTTCCCTTTCAGTCCCCAAATCCCCACCTTCTTTGCCCTGGCCTCTTCTTCAGCAGCTCTATACCTCTCTTCCATCCCCTGTCTCTTTCCAAATTCTATGCCATAGGTACCCTCGTAGACTTGCGCCATACCGGCTTTCAGCATTAAGAGCCCCACATCGTGTTTAAAGCCTAGGAAGCCTAATATCCCCTTCCGTTTCATAGAAACGGAACAGACTACACGTTCATATTGATCACGGCGAAGGAGGTGCGCCCGGACGTTTTGAGATGTGAGGAGGTTAGAGAGGTAGGTAAGGGATTCGGAAGAGTGTGGTTGTGAAGGTTTGCCGAAGTGTGCGCCTTCGGGCGCGTCGACGCCGGCTATCCTTATGTGGATCTAGAGCAACGTATACATTAGTACTGATTATAGGGGTTTTGTGCGAGATAAACCCGTATATACGTACTGTCTGTCCTTTGAGCATCTTCCGTCCCTCAGGAATCTGCCGTAGCCATCCCCACCCAGTCCATCGCCCGCCAGGTGTATGGAATAAGCGAAAGTTATCTGCATCTCCGACACTGACAACCTTGCCGTACAGCCCTTTCCTTCGAAAGAAGTGCGGAGGCAGCGAATTCGAGTCTGGATATCGCTTCAAGAAGTTTCGATAGACGTATACGAGTGTCAAAGTTGTTGTCGCTGCAGTAATAGATGGGAGTATGATATCAATTGCAGACGGTGATAGGGACGTTAAATTTGATATCCGAGATTTTAAGGTATTATAAGAGCGAAGAAGAGGGTGGTCGGGCGGTGGAGGAGGAGGCGAGATCCATGGTGGCATTGCGAGAACGAGATATCGGATTTCCGGCGTTACTTAGCCGGGAGATAGTGTAAGTACTGAGATCGATATTGTAGATGATGGTTGATAGGTTGATTGTGGAGAAGGTGTGTACGGAGGCATTTCCTCTTCTCTTAAGGGGATGGGAGCCCTTCGCGTGGATCAGTCGTCCGGGGCGGACAGCTGGCAGCTAGTGGCACCGCGTGACGGAGCGAACGTGGCTAGTAGTAGGCAATCAGTGCCTATGCGGTGTAACTGGAGGTGACGGCCAGCTCAAGTGAATGAGTAGCCGCGATGTCGATATCTTTCGATGCCTCGAGGATGAGGCTCGGAGTCGTGTGCTGGATCGGTGTCAAGAAGAGCTGTGGAGAGGTTGTGGTATCAGGAAGAAGATGGCGCTAGCCGCTTCGAGTAATTTTGGCTCAACACCACGCCCGATGGTCCCGAGAATAAATCTATGTAGACGTTGCACATTTGAATATGATAAGATGTATATACAAAAAAATTACAATTAATACACTCAATGCAGGTCCGATACCCACTTCTTCAACATCTCTTTGCTTTTGCTAACTCTTCTCCTCATAGACCCCTCGCCTTTTGCGACAGAAAGCCGTTTTGTATCTTGGCTAACTTCAACAACCACCGACTCCTCTTTCTTTTCCTCAACCACTTTCTCCTTCCCCTTTTTGCTTTTCTTCTCTTTCATCCCATTAACTTTACCTATTCGATCCCTCTCCCGTTCCTCTCTTCCAACCACCTCCTCGAAATCCCTCCATCCATTCTGCGCCCAACTCCAGGTCCAAACCGCCTTGCCCTGATCATCCAATATCCATTTGATATTATTCTCCCTCCCCATGTCAATTCCAAAACTATCTCCCATCTTCAAGCTCGCCCCGGTCCCCAAAGTTTCCACCAGTGTAAGCTCACACTTATTCCTTAACTCCTTAAGCAGCGGGACCACGGTTCCCAAGTACGGAACCGATAACCTATCCACCTTCATCGAAATATTCTTGATCCCACTGTCGTTTCTCAAAAACCTCCAGAGTACCCCTCTCAAACATAGAACTACGTACGTCATCCGCTCTTGATTCGGATGTCCAAGGACCAACTCCACATCTCTAATCCTGTTGAAGTCCTCATCATTGAGCACACTGCTCAGTATGCTGAGTCCCCTGTCCCTAACTCTGAATTTCGTTCTCTCGTACACCACTTCCCGCATCATCGCTCCGAGTTTCTTGCAGGCCAAGAAAAGTGAAAAGTAATTGAAGCACGGGGAGTGGTGCCTTAAAATCACATCAAGAGGGCCGATTCCTCGCACTTTAGCAAGGGCAAAATAGTTGTGAGGTCCAGAAAGAAGCACTTCCTTCTGTAGATGACAATACGAAAGAATCTTTCGAATGATATGATCCGGAAGCGAAAGCAGACTGGATTGCTGCGCAAGACGCGGAGTATCCGGCAACGGCGGACTCGATATTATACTACCCTTAACATTAGCACTAATGCATATCTCATGAAGGGGAGAAATACGCACTCAACCTGCACATGCCTAGCACCAACATCCCAGGCAGCCAACAATTTGCCATGAAACTTCGCCATATCCTTTCTCTCCACCTTCACCACTTCATCAACTCCGATTTCACCAACCGGATAATCCCTCCCATGTGTCCACTCAAGCTTATACTCCACATCTCTAAGAATCTGCATACTCTGTACATCCCGCCCAAGTCTTTCAAACTCCCGCTTAAGATTATGTTGCCATGTCGTAGCTGACAATTTAGAGTAAGCACCGAATTGAATATGCTTGATCCTAGACCGGTTGACCGCGCCGATAGAGAGTAAAAATGCGCGGGTGAAGTTTACGCGGAGCTTTACTATGAATTTGTTGCAGGAGTACAATACAGTCAAAGCTGCATCACTAATCTTTTTATCCGCGAGGAAGAGCCCGGAGGCGGCGCCGATGTAGTGGTTCACTATCCGGTTTGTGAAGCCGGTATATGAGGACGTGGAAGATGAAACGTCTTGCTTTTCAAAGTCGGCGATTATAATTGGCGTAGATGACGTCAAAAGGTACGAGAATATTTGGAAAAGAAGTTCGTTGGGCAGGCGGGAGAGCCCTGTGGGAGTAACTGGAGACAAAGGCGGGGCAGGTGGCCGGCAATCGGTAAAAGAGTGATGAGAAAGGTTGCGGTGGACTTTGTACTGGATGTACTGTGCATCCAAAGAATTTTGATGGTCTTTCATTGTGAAGTTGGTGCTTTCCGATTGAGTATATTGATGAGGTTTGCGAAGCTGACGGTCGAGGAATAGCGCTTTATATCATCCAACAACGTCGTACATTGCTTACGATCTGCCCACCGGTCAGCCCATCGGTACTCTATGCAATGTAGCTGCAATGCGGAACCAGCGCACTTGAGAACCCGGGAACTGAGCTCTGAGAATCGAAGGAAAGACTAGTTGTAACGGCACATTCTGTCGTACATTACCACACCAGACCGCTGTGCCTTGAAGTGGATCCCATGCTATCCAGAACTACGTTTCACAACGGACAATGCAGCAGTTCGACGCGAGCGCTGGGCACTCGTGTTCAATATAAGCTTAAGCTACGTAAGCGGGGAATATCAATCCAGGGCCAGTTTTTGGCCAAAGTCGACCGATCAAACCTTAAACCAGTTCAAGAGTTGTAGAGCTGCCACCGGGCATCGACAACTGCAGAATCCAGGAGTACTTACGTAACCAGAGTCCTCAAGATTAGAGCCCTCAAGACTACGTAAACCATATTATATATGGGACAACTGTGTAACCGTCAAAGGTCATAACTCAGTCTCACATCGTAACTAAGCTCTCAGTATGGTTGAGAGCAGCACCGGCGCACCAGCAGGCTGTCGATCAACAACACAAACCCAGGTTACACCCGCCAACCTCAAACAACACAACCGCCAAAACTTCGTCGCGACTTCATCACGAATCTTCATGATGCGCCAAAATCATCACGACTTCATCAAATCAAAAGCTCCTATAGCTCAGTTGGTAGAGCGCGACACTAGTAATGTCGAGGTCTACGGTTCAAATCCGTATGGGAGCAAGAAAGAAGCGAATTTTTTGCTTCAATTTTGGCCTCGGAATCGTTCTTTTTGGGTAAATTGGCGTGGCGTCCGGGATATTTGAAAATTTTGGGGACATCGTGGCTCTAACTTTTTGGTGCGTTGGCTAACTGGCTTTAGATTAGAGCAGAGAGTATTGAACCAGGGTGAGTATCATGGGGGTTGCTGGGATGTTGATTCTGGCAATTGGGATGAAGAATTTATCAGTCCATTGGCCGGCTTGTATATTCACCCACGTCTTTGAACGGTTTTGTGGGATGGTTAGTAAAGAGGTCCGGGGCAAGGCAGCATGGCCGATATCGAAATATGCATAAACATCCTAGTAAGCAAGATGATTAGTTACCTTGGTCCCGTGCCCATAGTTACTTAGGAAATCAAAAACTGGAGCTTAGCAAGTGAATTTCACCTGGCAATATCCAACTCGCTTAAGCCTCGAGTTAGAGCGTTAGTGCTCTGTTATCCTAATTGTTCGTGATCCCGTGAGATATATACCATGCACAGTTCCCTTGCAAGATTCCTTAGGCGTTAGGTTTCAAGAACAGAGCGGCAACTCGAAACAGCGCAGGCTCTTCTCATATGTGCATATGTGCAGCCTGCGAATGACGCTGGGAATGTATAGGTACGCTAAAGATACCTAGACGGCTGCGACCAAAACGGAGGCCTCAGGAAGAAAGATTTCGAGTCCAAGTTCAAAGAGTGGCAAACTAAATCCATGAATTGTCTGGGAACTGCTATTGTACTGGAAACCAATTCTATGTATTCTAGAATATGAATTTGCAAGAGTAGTATTTACGAACTTAGGCATGGATGAATATATGGTAAATAGCTTTAGGTTCGAGGTTCGAACGGCGTATGAGTTACATGCTTATAAATATAACCTTAACCAATTGAAGCCTCCCAAGGTGCACCGAGGTGGCGGTAAAGCAGATCAATTCCTCTTTCCCCGGATTTCCGTGGATCCCCCGAGCATAAGCAGTAGGTTCGGAATTTGCCTGCGGAGGGCGGGAGTTTAACGTAGGCAGCTCGAAATAATGGCATAGACTGTGAATAGATCCGGAAACCCGACTCGATCGAGGTCCTGCGGCTCGCATGGTAGATACCGTATCAGTGCTCAGGTGGCGCGAGTGGTGTTTCCATTTCTGGAGCTGGCCATCCCCTGCAGCTTGGAAACGAGGTGTTTAGCTCACCCAAGCTATATAATAATATTTCCTCCCCCTCTTTCTTAAAATCTTATCCTAAGATCTTTAGTTATCGATTAAAGGGGTATATCTGAGCAAAACCTTTGTAGGTGAGGGCTTTCGGAAAACTATTTTGCTCAGGCAAATCTACGGCTGAACTTTGGGCTGACATATAGCTTGCCTCCAGAACATTTCAGGGTCCAACAACACATCCAGCTCCCCTAAGCACCTTCATTCCATCAATCGCTTTCCTCGCTCCATCGACCTTCTACGCTTCATATCCGACTCCTCCTGACGCTTCAATCCTTATTCATAAACGATCAATCATCATGGGCTGGTTCTCCAAGAAAGACAAGGTCGCTTCCCCCGACACTGCTCCCTCCAACCCCTATGCACAGGCCCCTCCCCCAGCCTACGACTCCGGGAGCGCTCCGTCGGCCGCCTACGACAATAAATCCGCCAACCTCTACGGCGGTGCCAAAGAACCCTCCAGCTACGGTGGTAGCTCTTACGGAGGTGCCAAAGAATCCTCCGGGGACTCCTACGGTGCCTCCGTATACGGCAGCAATAACAAGCCAAGCGGTGCCGCCAACCCATACGGAGGCAATAACTCCAACCCTTATGGCGGCAACAACTCTAATCCCTATGGAGGCAGCGGTGGCGGTCAGGACGACGGCGGTTACTCCGGCAAGGGGTCATATGGGTATAGCTCCGGTGGGTACTCCGCCTCTAGCGGCTATGATCCCAAGGACCCCTATAGCACCGGTCAAAGCAAGCAAATGACTGCCGACGAGGAGGAGGAAGAGGATGCCGATGCCTTGAAGTCTCAGATCCGCTTTACAAAGCAAGAATCCGTTGCTTCTACTCGCAATGCTCTCCGTGCCGCTGCCAGAGCCGAGGAAGTCGGCCGAGACACTCTCGTCAGACTCGGTGAACAGGGAGAGAAGCTCCACCAGACCGAATTGAATTTGGATATGGCCAAGAATCATGGCCACAGAGCTGAAGATCAGGCTGCACACCTGAAGAGGCTGAACAGGAGCATGTTTGTCCCTGTAGCCGGCAGCCCCTTCGGTCGTCAGGCTAGAGCCGACAAGGAGGAAGAGAAGATCATGGAACGCCACAGGGTCGCTCGCGAGGAGAGAGAGAAGATCCAAGCTGCAGGAATGCAGGGTCAACAGGCGGTCAAGGGAGGGCTGAGGCCAATGGGAGCTCCAGCTATGCAACCAAGGCAAAAGATGAGCTTGGCCGAGAAAGCCAAATACCAGTTCGAAGCCGACGAGGAGGACGATGCAATGGAAGAGGAGATTGACGACAACTTGCACCAGTTGGGAGGTGCTATTGGTAGACTCAATCTGTTGGCTAAGACACAGAACCAAGTTGTCCAAGACCAGAATAAGACCATTGAGCGCTTGAACCAGAAGGTAAGCTTGAACATTAGTATATTATTCTTGCAAATAGATGCTAACGAATACCACAGAGCGAGTCTGTTCATCAACAAATCGACCGAAACACCCACCGAATCAATAAGATAAAATAGATGGATTCCGCGGATTGGTTTTGTACTCTGCGTCGTTTTTGTATGTATTCAGACTTGGCCTGCTATGATTGAATCTTGCTGTGACCGAATGGATTTGAATATATCGGACCTTGTATTACTGTGATATTCCTGGTGCATTGGATGGGATGGATATGGTTTTTTAGCTTGACCTTGTTTAGATGCTTCTTTTGTACACAACTTGCAGCCCTGATATCGTAATTCTTGTGATCAGTACTCACAATCTCCTCCAGGGCTTCGGTGGACTCCACTAGATCTGTAGGTATTAAATGCAGAAGCTCTAAATGTAATATCAGCTTTGGTATTTAAAGATACGCTGCTTAGGTCGATGTCGAGGTATCGGTTTCAGCAAGTTTTCCTAATGATAACCAAGGCGGTTTGCGTAATATATCACAAGGATATACTTACAAGAGTGGAAAACAATCGGGAAGGCTTGTCATCCTCTCAGTATTTTGCCTGGCCTATTAATTGGCGACCGACATGTGTGCTTGAGAACCTTAATTCCATTGGCGCACGAAATCTCCAAGGCAGAGCCATTCGCTTCGCTTGGCCTGGATAACCCGCCGATCGCGGTATTATCGCTAATGTTGGGCTAAAGCTCTTATAAATCTCGGGAATTTCAAGTGCATCCCTTCTCACAGGATGTAACATAATAAGATCCTAGTGTCGATAACGGGGGCTCTTTGGGTGGTACTAGTCTCGTACGCAGCCTCAACGAAGCAAGGGTGATACTAATACCACGGAGTCAATTGCAATAGTTGCTATGCTAGAGGTTATCAAGCCGTTACGTTGGCTACGTCGCCAACTCTGGTATCTTCTTATGTCCCAGTAGGTCTGCCGAGCACCGCAGAAAAGGTAGCAGGCTGTTTTACGAGACAATGTCCCAGTAGAAGAAAAAATTCTTAGCCAAACATGCTAGTAAAATGTCTGAGGAGACTTTGTTTCTAACATTTTGATTTACTTTTAAACGATAGAGCGACTTTACTCCCGTCCCTTGTAAAAGGATTGCCGAGACAGCATATCAGATTGCGGAAGCCTTCGCACGGGTAGAGTCTAGGTCCAACCTGTTTATGATCCGGACCGAGGGAAAATTGGTGGGACACTGACGGCTTCAAAACCGTGGTTTTGGGTGCAAACTGCCCCAGAGGATTTTGGTTTTAGATTAGGCCGAAGGATTGGGGTACAGATTAAGGAGGGGCCGTATAGCGGAAATTCTGGTTAGTGGAGAAACGAAGAAATTGACTTCAATCGATATCAACTGAAGATAACCCTAGCAATCAAAGAGCGAAGTGGGTACACAGGGGTCATGTTTAATTAATTAACTACCTCAGCACCTGCTGCCAGCCACATAGCTCGATCCATCCTCTCATTCACATTCACCGTATCCCAATTTCGCTATTTTCCAACGCTCCCATGCAGTCTTAGTAGGAACTTATAAAAACCTTTTCGACTCCTTGGGATCCACCCACTTTGCTATCGGTATCACAGTATAAATTCCGGTTCGCAATCATTTATTCACCAATTTGTCCGACATATAGAGGTTAGTGGTCCCGTAAACCGTCGAACCAAGAACCCAGTTCCAACTCGCCGCCTTCCAACACACCCTGGAACGGAAGTTTGTTGTATTTTTGCCTTAATTGTGGCGCAGATAGTGGCGGTGCACTTCCGACAGCACCTCCTAGATGACATGACATGACATCTGTCACCAACGCTGTAACCTATCATGCATCCCCATCATAGCCAAAATGCCCCCAATAACAATAGCGGAACTCCTCACTGACCTCTCCTCCTTAAAAGCCTGCGTAAGCACTTCTTCACCTCCTAAAATCCATATCTTATGATCTAACATTTACATAGGAACCCGCAGACGCCCTGTCGCTGGTCACGATCGATCCATCTCTCCTCCCGTCATCTCTCAAACCCACGGCGGATGACGACTCGAACACGACTTTATCAGCTGCAAAAGAGCTTATAGACTTGCATGTTGAGATATCACAACGGAAAGGGTTAGAAGAACTTGCTGGTGGGCGAGGGCAGGTAGAGGAGATTGTGCGAAGGGTTCAGGAGAAAGTTTAGATATTGAGGTCCCATGAGTTCTTAACCGGGTAATAATTATTATGTAGTCTTCAGAAGTAGTTAAAGCACTACAGTTCGGACTTGAAAGGTTTTGGAAACTTAAAAAATGCGTCAACTTAAATATCTCCATGCTAGCAAACACGACGGACCGCAAGATCTCAGCCTTTCGGGCATTGCATTCCTCTTCTACTATAGAAGAGTCTATCATCCGTTTCACAAGGGATATTAATAATTTGAACAATAGTGCGCACTCTCTCTTCATAATTGTTATATCCTTACCACCACATCATTTTCAGCATTTTTGATATACTGCCTAGATCATTATATTAGGTTTCAAATTCTTACTTGAATAGCTAAACATAACATGCTAACAATAAATAGGTTGTTCGTAACATATTTGTAGCATACCGGTACCGCAGCTACCCCCAGACCGGACTTTGTCTTAGTCTTAGCCTGTAAATATCATTCCGTGGAGCTCTTTGCGAGACCTAGCAGCTAAACAGGTGCCTGTCCGTTAAAAAGAGGTGTAGCGACCTTCCTGCAGGGCCAGTCTGGCCTTTGTGTACCCAATCGAAAACGTGGTAGCCTATCCATGCGATTGAGCGACATCGTGGGCATTCGGAGGACAGTCTCTCGGTACATAGTCTGGGTGGTCCAGTCATATGAACAGCCGATAGCACGTTGCATACCTCCTTCAGCAGCGCACAGAATGAGACAAACTGGGGGCCTGATGGCCTCGAAGAGGGTAATTTGCATGTTGTACGTATCAATAAGAGTAAACATCTACATTTCCCGTCCAAATCAGCATTTTGTCAACTGCCATAATCCTTAATAAAAAGGCTTACCCTCATCTCCCCTGGTTCAGCAAGCGTTGCTCTATCAACTTTCTCTTGTATCGTCTTATCCTCCTTCGTTGGGTCTGTGCCAACAAGCTCACCATACTCGTTCACATATGAACGGCAGAGTGGCGAACCATTTACAGACCATTTCATGCGCCCAAAACTGCCGCCAAATATTGCACGTTCGACTGTAGCTGCGTTGAGGTACCCTTCGACCCCGAAAAGAGCGGCTTGCGTGTAGGTAAACTTACCGCCATATACGGTACGGATCAAACTCGGAGATCGATACCAAATAAAAAGACTAAAAAATAGTAGTATCACGCCAACAGCGACGAACGGGGCAGCAACCGGGTTGATATACCCTGGTCGAGCAAAAGGGGAGGTAAAAGCACCTGCTAATGCGAGAAATACGCAGGCAAGTATGAAAATGAGACCGTTGAGCTGCATGAGAATGACAGCTAGCGACCGGCGCCACGAAATACCAACTCCCGCTTCTATTGAAAGCAAAGATTTCCATCGAATACTCGCGGCATAAGCACCATCGAGAACTACTGTATCATTGTCACATATCGCAGCCACTTGACAGTTAGGGTAGATATCCCAAAGGGATGACCCATAGGCGTCACGCATATCATACCATGGCTGTTCCAAGGATAGTGGGAGTGTACACAGATAGCGCTCCAGGAGCATATCAGAATCGTTAACAAGGGATAATCTACTTGAGCTGTCAGTATATTTATGACCCTCAGCGAGATAACAAACTATTAGAGCATACCGGGCAAACGCTTGGAATTTGCTATCAGTATCGTCGATTGGGGGGCGTAGCCTTAGGAGACCCATTAGTGCATAGGCTTGGTCTCCTTCGAAGTACTGGGTGGTTTGTCGACGGTATAGGCATCCAAGTGCAATCGTGGCTAACTCCAGCCTACTCAATCCCAGATTACCGAGGTAGCTATCAATAAGCTGTCTGGATTCATGGGCATCGTGCCAAACAGTCCCCGCAAATTGGTTCTTGCTGATTATGCGCGGACTTTTCAAATCCTTGCCGCGAGTATAGACCGAGATTTTATCGCCAGGCGACAAAAGAACTTCTGGGAATGTCCACATTCGGTCACCCCACGATTTTAGTAGATCGTCTTCTTCCCATAGTTTCTCTCCGCGTGCCGTCTTGGGCTGCCCAACCGCAATAATTAGCTGCTGAGCCCCACGCAGCACGTCCGCGATTCGGTACACATCCGATACGACCTGATTTTGGTCTCGCATACAACTTCCGGCAAGCCAATATGCGATTACCCCTGATGCCCTGGCCGCCGTCTCCGCAATTTTGTGTAGGTCTTCCATGTCATCTCCGACCTTATGATCAAATTGCTCTGTTGAATACCCCACGAAAATATAGCTTAGATTGCTGAATCGGCCACTGTTAGCACGTTCCCACTCTTTAACCGACCAGATGTCTACACCCTGTAGCTCGTCGTTCTGAGGCTCTCTAAGAAAACACAGATGAGCCGGCTTAATAAGACGATATTCTTGATAATTGCACGCTTTGGTTCCGCTTATTTGGTTCTCGAGCTGGTTGGTCCAAACCTTGGCTTGGCCATGGTACTGGTAGGCAACGGGGGCATAGTAACCGTTGAACATTGTCCTTGCCGCTTTGCCGGTTGACCAAAACTATTACTTGTAGTTAGGCAAACGCCTCGTCACCCGGTCCGTCAAGAATGATAGAGCTTACACATAAAGTCATGCCAAATGCAGCTGGGAAGGCTTTCAACAGCTCAATAATCCAAGCTTCCCAGCTACCCGGGTTCTCGCTATAATCGATCACCCAAGTCGCAATCCGGACTTTGAGGCCCGCTTGGTTCCTAACATACGTGCGGCGCCAAGTGGAAGTTCCAGGTCCCTCATATATCTCATCTGTGCAGGACACAATGAGCTTTCGGAGCTTCCCGGTTTCGTGGTGCAAATACCGGTCGAATTGCGGGCCCTCGAATACTCTCCCAAGATAATCACGATGCCGGAATATCTCAGTCGATTGATAAGCGTATCCAGGCTGCCTGAAGAAGTGGACGCCCATCTTGCGGAAATTCGTGAGAGGGTGAAATATGAAGGAGCTGGATTTAAGTTTACTTGGTATCTCTCGGTACCTATGCTGTGACGGCTAAAATACGATTAATTCGGCTATATATGCCCGATCTGATAGTCATAGATAGCGGTCTTACAATAGGAACAGCCGGAGTCGTCTTAGTATGCAAATGAGTCTGAGAAACCTAATTTCGTAAACAGAATTAAATAACCTGGATTCCAGTTTAATTGCTAACGACAAAGTAATACTGATAGGATCCGTACCAGAATTGAATTGGTTGGCCGTTCCGCTTCACCAAGAGCTGCAAGTTCTATTCCGCTTCTCTATATATCACCAGCGTCAATTATAGTGCTTCGCTTCACGGAGCTACAAGATATTTTGAAGTCTTACCGGTTCTACCTGCGGATGCCTCACCGGTTCCACTTGCGGAAGCCCTGCAGATCCTCCCGGCAAAGTTGTCCGCTATCATGAGATTTGTTACTAACATAATACTTCGTTTGTCATGAGCTACTAATGGTATCACTTACCATTTGGCCATTGGGTACATTTGAGGGCTAGGTAGACAATCAAATTAAACTATATTTACACATGTCGATTGGTAAGAACGATTAAGTACTTACTATTCCAGCATATCTTGGGGCGGGGTTCGTTCCTCCAGGACCGGGGTTTCGGGTCCCATTAGGGAATAGTAGGGCTGGTGGATTACCCATCTCTCGCTATAGAATAAGTAATGGTCGGTTAGCTAGAATCACCATCATGATCATATGAAAGTGGCAAGATACGAACATTCGCGGGCGCCTCAGAGGCCCTAGTGCCGGGGGCGGTTGCCGCCGGTCCAGGTGAATCTTCAACCTAATTTACTATTCAGAACGTGCCTGCGCCAAAATCGCTAATATTTCCTCATTTTTATAAACCTACCACTCTAGACCCTCTGGGGATATAGCCCCCGCCATGTGGGTCAGGTCGGATGTTGGACTAAATGCATTATAATATTAGCTACTTTTTGAGTTTGGTCTATAAATTAACAAGAATAGTTGTATAAGGTACCATATTTCCTGAGATGTATGAAGTAGTTTCTTTCTAGAACATCCGTACGTGGATTGCAATTCTAATACTGGTATACCAGTAAAAAAAGAACCATGGAACTTGGATTATTCATATCTTGGACCTGAGGGTAACGACGCCCTTATAGATCTATAGAATCCGGAATCAACAAGATCGGTGAGGCATCACTTATTGACAAGGCTGAAAGGCTGCGGTGAAAATATTCGAATTCACACAAGCCATTCTGCCTTAATCTGGCAACTTCCGCTATATAGTATAACGTTATGTATATAACCAAGTGATAATCTCGGCCGTCTTAGTATCCCGTTCGATGTATTTCGTCTGCATACTTTTCAGCGGCATCCACCAATCGTATTATGAATCCCCTAATCGATTCAGGATTTCTCCACATTCTTGCCAGCATATAACCAGTTGCAAACGTCCAAATCTTCGCGCGGATAGTAGCCAGGCAGCAATATCAAACACCAGCTTCGCACACGGACACGGAATTAAAGCAGGACTCAAGCCATGCATGAAGTGGCGGGAATCTCGCGGAGCGGCACACTTTCTAGCATTGATTCGAGGCTACACAGCTTCATAATAGAACGCGTGAGTCTGCCGTCTGCATACTCTGACATTAAAATCCTTGTACATTTTCACCCTCTTTAAGCTTATTTGTCTACGATCCAATGGGGTGCGGTCCCACCGAATCGAAATTCAACAGCCTCGTGTGAAGTAGGATCGTGATTGGACTCGGTTATAACCGAGCACGAGGGTGCATGTCACCCAAAGAAGCCACAGCCCAGTTACCATTCCTCTGGTATTAACCTAGAAGTCGACTCTAGCGGCACGTTACTCAAGTTTCATGCTTCTTTCTCAAGTCTCCTACCTATCCGGCACCAGTCTTATGAGTCACGAAGCTTACCTAGTACTGGATAGTTATATATTTCAAGATCTTGTTTCGAGTTCCACGCAGCCTCGCCTCAAAGCGAATAAATACCCACAGCTCATATAGAGCATCGGCGACGAGCCGTGAAGTGCATCTTCGACGCAGGATCTCAATTTTATTTTCGATAGGCAGCCATCTATTCATCATGCATGCATTTGAGCCGGTCGACCCCCACTCCAATACTAAGGCAGGGTTCATACTCGATAAACAACTAGATAAGAAATAGTCACTAGGGCTCCTGCAGCACCCTACATCAACATATGCATATCTTAAAGTCTCATAAATTCTGAACATTGAACCAAGATTAAAACATATTGCCCAGTTTCATCGCATCTTTGAAGGCCAATGGATGTTATACGTAATTACGTAAGTTAAGTTATCAATCCTATTGGCATTGCATATTGAATGTGAGT